>JASKGO010007789.1:0-10981 GCA_030556065.1 Holobus sp. GC000080 | reverse complement strand
TGGTATTACAAAAGGTGACGTCACCCCTGCGTCATAGCAACGTACTCCCATAACAACACATAGAAAGTTAGTTTTCTTGAAATAATTTAAAAAGTATTCATCGAATAATTTTCAAATATAACTTTTCTTAAAGGTCTTTTGATGCTGAATAATAAAACCTAATAAAAAATGTATAGTTCCATTGGAAAAAATTGAGTTATTTTGAATTTAAAAATATATTTAAAAAAAACCGAACACCCTGTGCAGTAAGTGTTACAATAAATAGCTGCTACTTATGCACTCATTGATTGGTAATAATTCACAAAATGAATAATTAAATTATCTATTAAAATAAGAAAGTTCTGATTTTTTTTCCCAGACACGAATTTTTTCAAAAACAACCGGAAATCGACGATATTTTAAAAAGTAACTAAGATAGACATTTTTTTTTTAATAATATCGTCTTTATTTTTATTAAGGAATCAAAATAAGAATTAAAAATTGGAGTGTTCCATTTAAAAAAATGAAGTAAGTAGCAACTTCCGGTATAACCGGAAATAATATAAAGTGGAAAATATTTTGCGAGAATGAAGCATTTGCTTAAATTAAGAATGGAAAAGAAAAAATTAAGTTCGCTTTTATAGTTCTCCATATATCGATGCCCTCTCGCTCTCGTGAAACACCCTGTATAACATTTTTTCTCATACATATAATGCTTTCTTTTCAACACATCCTCCACTTACACCGGTAATTTTTGCCTCTGGAAAATAATACATTCTTAATAATTTTTTTTTGTCTTTGTCGAATGGTACTACATATTTTTAGACTATTCATCCCATTGGGCATTCAAAAAAATCCACATTTGGTATATGTAGTGGAAATTTCCGTTCATGTAATATCTGCAAGTAATATCTGGTCATTACAGATTAACTAAAAAATTTAGGAAAAATTTTATTGAACCTGAAGTATAGATTATTCCTTTGCCACGGCAAAACATCATGATTAGGCATGCAAAGTAATTAACATTTAGTTTTATTTTATTCAAATTTCTCAAGAAAAATGGAACAAAAAACATTTTTATTACTTTGAATTTGATAAATAAAATAAACTGGTAGTTCCATTTAAAGTAATGCGAAGATCTTTCATTTAAAAAATTTATTTTTGGATATTTTAATTCAAACACCTTGTATGATAATTCTAGAACAATTAATTTATATAACAGCAACATAACAATATTGATATTAATTATCAAAAGGAATTATCAAATTATGATGAACAAAAAAGGAATAATTTCTTTACAAAAAATGACTACAAGTGGGGGATGTCAGAAAACGAAAAGAAATTATAGCAAGAAAAAAATTTCTTACAAAATCGTCTTTAGGTTCACAGAAAAATCAAAGTGTGAAAGAAAAATTTCTTTGTTCCATATGATAAAATATCAACTTTGACACCTACTTCCGGCATAACCGGAAGGCTCCGGAACTTGAGACTGCTTTAGAGAATCTGTCATTTAATGAAAATAAGATTAGAGAGCGAAAAGAGTTTCTGTTTTATGTCCTTTTGCCCAAAACCAATGGCCTGACATGAGGAAAAAAAAAAGACCCTGTATACAGGGTGGCCATTAGTAGAAAAAAGTGAGACCCATCATGTTTGGCTTCATTAGTTTAATAAATGCAGATTCAAAAAATTCTACTTGTATACAGGGTGTTCTATAAAAAATAATTGAAGAAACGCGTTTCGTAATGCCCTTCTATAACAATGCAAAATTTTAGGAAAAAAATCCTACAGTTATTAATATGAGAGCAACTAAATTGATTTGTCATTACGTTTAAAAAGTTACGGTTTTTAAAAAATTAGCAAATTTTTCTGATTTTTTTGATTCGCCCATAATTGAGATATATAGATAAAATAGATCTAAATTGAAGCATTCATCAATATCTATGTCGCTGAAGAAAAAAATAAATTAGATTTAATAGTTTCGGCACAATCTTAATATCCTCTACTAATGGACCACCCTGTAGAAATATTAGGAAACTAATTAATTTTGAGTAATTACTTACATAATAGTACATAGGGTCAACCACTTCATTCAAGAACCGGCAGCCCAAATCGGTGAAATTGCAATTGGTGAAGAAATACGGTTCGGCTGTACCATTTTTGGTATAATTAGCGCATCGTTCCTGCATTCGTTCGTCGTTAACGACACCGAGAGGAATGTTTTTCGGATCGCCACCAACAGCCAAAAGAAAAGCGCACATTTCCAGGATTGGAAACATAAAAGTAAACGACAATCCACTGAAAAACCAATCAACAGGTTACTCAGACTTACATTTCTTTCTCAAAAGATTAAAAAAAAAATCAAAGAAGAAATAACAAACCCGTAATTTCTCAAAAACTGTTTAACATTTTTGGCTAAAAGAGATTTTACGCGGTTCTTGTTCAATGAGAGTGCACTGTTAGCACTCTTTAGTTTTTTCTTTTTCTTTGGCGTCGACGGCGAGTCCATCGGCGGTGTAAGGACATCGGTGGATCCGTGTCCGAGGGTCGTCATGCTCATATCAGAACTGGCTCTTTGCACTGTTACGACGCTGTTGTTTTGGTCGTCAGCGATGGCCTCGAGTGCCGTCGACAAGCGTCCTTCTTCCTGTTGCCTGCTAAGGACCAGAAACACTTCTTCAAGTGTATCGGTATTGAACAGTTGCAATAAGCGCTCTGGTGACTCTTCAGCAAGTAGTTTTCCTTCGCGCATCAGACCGATCTGTAATTTTTTCATTTTTTAAGTTTTTTTTTTTTCACTTTAAGCTGAGATAATTAGCAATTTGTTGGAATTCCATTAAAAATTTTGTAGAGGCCAATTGCTTAAAATGATTTCGGTATTTGATTATCCACAAAATTTAGTTTTTTTATTAAATTTCCTGGAAATTAGTCATTAAAGTAATGTAAATCGTGTGAATCATTTTAAAATTATACTTAAACAATTTTCAGTCAAATTACAGTACAAAAACAAGTTGATTGTACATTGAATGTTTCTTTTTTTGTATTTTCATGATTATGATTTTATAGGTTTAGAAACAGCGATTTATTTTACAATTTTTCTGCTCTTTATAGTAAAATATGAATATAACTGTGAATTTTTAACAAATAATGAATAAATATATTGAAAATATTTAGTTAAAAGCTTATTTGTTTTCAAAATTAAAAGTAAAAAGCTTGAAATACTAACTTTATGCGCTTGGCGTGCTTCTTCGATGTAATGAGTTGTTATTATAACAGCGGTTTGTTCTTTTTCCGCAATTTCCACTAAGTAATTCCATATACTGGAAAAAAATAAACAAACATGTTTGTTCTCAATAAATGTGTTGTATATGGTGATCCAGAAGTTCTTAATTAATTCGATAAACAAAAAAATTAAGGACTTTTAGTAAAACTCTTTAAAACTGAAAAAGTCTTTTAAAAATAGTTGTAAAAGTTGTTTTCGTTTTCAAGTTTATCCGTTTTTTAAGGAAAAAAGTTTTGAACTATAAATTACTAAATTCGGTTTTAACTTGTTAGAAATTCTCACTTATATTACTAGAGTTGCAGAATTTAGGGATGGTTTTGCATCAATAAATTAAAATAACTATTGCATGCTAACGCGCTCCAACGCATAAACAAAATAAAAATTAATGATATAAGAGTCGCATTATTGAAATTTTCTTTATTTAATTACCAAAAATGTTAAGAAGTTATTCTTTACCAAAATATACAATAATATAAATAATAGAGGTTTTATCACACCCGCCGCTTTTAAATCAATAGGAACGAAGACTTCTTCAATCGCGGAATTACGAAATTGCTACCTAAACGTGCAAACGTTATCGAACAAAACGGACGAAAGTAAATCCAGAAAATTCAGATTTTGTTAATTTCACCGTCAAAATAAAGTATAAATAAAAAAAAGCTTAGAACTGTTTATTTCAGTTAATAAATGTCATTTCTGAGGTTGCTTAATTATTAAAAAATATATTTGGGACGGCTATTTTTTCAGGACGGATATGTCTAACTTCTATTGTTAAATTCCGTTTTCAAAAATCGGATATGTCTACTACCGATATATCCTGAAAACTGATTTTGATAATTTATTCCCAGAAAACTATTTGTCATAGAAAAAAAAAATTAGATAATTCAAAGCCTACTAGTTATTTTTCCCAAAAAAAATTTTTTTTTCAATTTTTATATTAGGTTAGGTAATGTATTTTTCAGTGCTTTGAGCACAGGGCGGTTATCGATCTGAAGGTCCTTCTGCCATATTGATGGAGATGCCCACCCAAACATCACTACCTATATCTAGGATAAATATCCGATTTTTTAAAATGGATAAAAGTTGGGCGTAAAATTTTTCCATTTCATCAAATTTCAATTTAAAAACCGTTACACATACAGGGTGTCCCAGCGAATAGTATCCACTACTCTTTTTAAGAAAAATCCCTGAGACACGTCAATTTTTGTTGTTAGGGGGACACCTTTTGGAATATTTCGTTACGGCGTAACAGTCACCCCCTGCCCCCCACGGCCCCCGACTTAAAAATCTAAAATAGCATGGGGGGTCTAGTGACCCCTCATTTTAAAGAGAATATTTTTTTCAATATTTTAGTGAAAACATCATTTAAATCGATTCAATAGTTTTGTTGTCATTAATTAATGAAATTAATGCAAGTGGAAATAGGCAATTTGTATCATGTTTCATAAAATGAGTAGTTTTCAGATTATTCCCACTGAATACTTTTCCCGGGGACACCCTGTATGGGTAGAGAAATAGCCACCCTATATTAATTGCAAAAAAATATTCCAAACAAAAGCAATTTCCCAATGGTAATGGTAGTTTATCCATTCAATAAACAGAACAATACTTTGGAAAAAAAGCAAATCACTTACTAATTAGTAATTACTAACAGTAATAATTATTGTTGCAATTTTCTAAATAAAAGAATCAATCGTCATGAGTAATTGTTTATGCATTTTACGAATAAATTATTCACTGCATGCACTTGCCTGTCTCTCAAAACGGGGTCCAAACCAACGGTGGGCTCATCTAAAATGAGCAACTGTGGCTTGTGCACCATGGCCGCTGCAAAAGAGACCCTTCGTTGTTGTCCGCCGCTGCAGTTTTTCAAAAGTCTGTAAATCCAGTCGATGAAAATAATAAAATGAAACGACGTCACCACTATTATAATTATAGTTGAAATTGTTTAAGGCTAATTTATGCTCGCAAAAGTGCATTTTTTCAATTAATTCAGCTGCACCAACGCTATAGCAGCCGGTCATAATTGGAGGAGCTGAGACCTTGAAAGTTGCACCAGGTGTAATTAAACACATTTCAATTGTGGCTGCCGATTAATATTTATTACCGGCAATTTTATAAGATTACTTTCGAATGTGAATTGCTACTATACACGACGATTCAAATCACGTAATGATTATGGGCACTGAAAACATGTCACGAATTTAGACACCTGAAATTTTCTTTTGTTTTTTAGGCTTTACTTAAGATTGTTTTTTTTTTCTCACTCGGCGAAAATAAACTCTGCGAACTATTGTTGAATTTTTAAAGGTTTTTTTTTTTGATTTGGGGGCTTAGTTGAAAATTCAAAGGATAATACGTGTTCCTTTTTAATTTTCATATATTAAAAATTAATTTTGTATAGTGAAAGTAAAAAATGAAAATTTTTGCATTATTTATAATAATAATTCCTTTGTGAATAAAACAAGTTAATAAATAAAGACTCATTAAAAGTTCTGATATGATGTATACAAATTAAAAAAAAAAAGACCAGTCAGAGAATAAATGTTTGCTGCAAAAAATGCAATGGAAAATAATGAAAAAAAAATAAAATAAAATATAATAAAAATTGTAAGTAATGCAAAGTTGAATATCAAGATAATTTAAATAAAAAGAATTCACCTGTTCTCGTCTGGAAGGTCCAATAAGTCCTTCAACTTTGTGAAACGTTCCTCGATGAGTTCGTCTTCCATGTTCAGAATTCGACCGAAGTAAAAGACAGCATCACGCACCGTAAATTCAGCTACTAGGGCAATATCCTTTAACAAAATTTAACAACTTTTAGATTTCCATTTCTAAATTGTAAATTTCTTTATCAATTGGAATATTAAAATGTTCTGTTATTTATTAATTTTACTTCTCAACAAACAACAATAGAATGTCTTTACAGTTATTTACACAATGTAATTATAAAAGTCACATATTTTATATGAACTCATTTCCATCAGCATTTAACAAACATTTTTTTAAATGATTTTTTTTTAGAAAAAAAAATTTTTTTGCAAGCATTAAAAAAAAATAGAAATGCTACCAAAATTATTCATATTTTAAGGCAATTTAAAAGTAAAATAAAAAATATGGGGTGGCATTAAAATATTGAAGGTGGTAATGACTTCCGTAATAACTGGAAATGCCGCCATCTTGAAAATATGTTACGCCTATAAATGGTGTAGATCGCTACAAACTTTTCAGTGGCCGATTGTACAAGGACAACATCTACAGTTTTAAAGATAGGTAGGGATTCAGTAAAAAGTATAGGTAGATTATTACCCTGTATATGTTATATCAGTTAAAGAAAAATCGAATATAATTAAGTCCACGAAAACCATTTACATAGGAAAAAATAAATGTTTCAAATCGATATTCTCAAAGCAATCGAATTAATTTTTCAAAATTTACATAGTGCGATTGATTATTATGGAAAAATAAATAAACTTTTTTTTATTAAAGGAATTGGAAACTTTATAAAATTTATTTTTTCGGATTGGGGTATTTTCCAAGATTAAAAAAATGGAAATATTTTTTAAATAAATACTTAGGGGTATAGAAGGAAATTGAGAATATAAAAAAAAAACAGTTTTTTTCGAGGGAATTTAAATGGTTACAACAACAAAAAATACTCTAAAACTAAGGGCAATATTTTTATTTTTATTTTGAATACTTTTACTCCAAGATGTTATCTTTTCCAGCTTAATTAGTAAAAAAAAAAAAATGTCGCCAAATGCCATATTTTACAACATGATGACTAAGAATAAAAAATGAACGGTTCTATTCGGAAAAATCAAGTTACTTTATTTTTAAAATTAAAATTTTTGAGAATTTTTCCCGAACTCTCTATGCTATTTATGCAATCTGTGCACACATCTCAGTAATAATTATTAAAAATAATTGTTAAATTATTTTTTTAAAATGCAAGACATTATTTTTTTCAAAAGATATCCATTTTTACAAATATAACCCGAAGGGGGCAATTATTTGAAAAATATTAAAAACTTTTTTCGTCTTTATTTTTTTTAACAATCGAAAAATGAAAAGAAAATTAGTGTGTCCCATTTATAATATCAACAAAATCAATATCAACTTCCGGTATAACCGAAAGTGCCGAAAATATTTTAGGTAAGTGGGGCTTCGGCGGCAATAATTAAGAAAGCAAAACGGAAAATGGTCTTTGTGTCTCCCAAAACAGTGAAAAGGCCATTTAAAAAAGACACCCTGTAGGGAACCTATGAAATTAGAAAACCTAGAACTAACTACAATTTACGTTAATCAATAACGTTATGAATTTTTCGTGAATAAAAATGAAGGAGCAGTAATTTACTATTCCTAAAAAAGAAACATTATTACGAGTACTAACTAATTTACGAGTAAGTCTTGCATTTTGTTGTTTAATATTTTATTTTTATTAAAATCATTTTAATATTTTTTGTATTAATTTAAAGAGCAAAAATGGCAAAACGTTAATAATTCTGCAAATGATAAACAAAATAAAATCCAAATCAATAAGCAATTTTACCAATAATTTCATTTTATGGATCTCAACGGAAAATTCAATTAATATCGGAAGAAACAAATGTTTCTTTTCTAATTAATAAAATAAAGTACATCTTGTAGTATGTTGCATAAAACAAATAAATTTTAGTTCACAATAATAGTAAGTTTGTTAACGCATTAATTATCATTTTTTTGTTTTCAAAAAAAAAAAAGATCAGCAAAAAGAGCATTTAAAACTAAAAAGAGCACTTTTAAAAGTTAGCTTACCTGGGGCATATATCCTACGTTGGGACCAGGGACACCACTACCCTCCTTGCCGGGTTTTCCTCCCAAAACCCAGACATCGCCTTCATCCAGGTGTTTCCTGCCCACGACGCAGCTCAACAATGTGGTTTTTCCGCAACCGCTAGCTCCCAAAAGGCCGTAACTGAAGCCAACAAAGACCAAATAACTATATACCACTGAACCGCAAACAAATGAATAACAAAAGCGGAATGGGAGATAGAACTTACATGCATCCTTTGGGCACTCGCATGCAAAACTTATCGAGAACCTTTCTGGATCCGTACGACTTGACAGCATCGTTAACGTACACCGCGTAATTGTCCATTTTCGGTTCTTGAAATAATTAGAACGACGCTATCAATACGAAAAGTAATTGGAGCCGCGTTACGCGAAAAAGAGAAAGACTGCTTTTGTTCGATGATGATTTATCGATACGCATTATTCGTGGAAATAATTTAAGTAGTGATGATCAGCGATTAATTTCAACCTCCACTCTTATAGCGTTTAAGATATTCAATTACAATTTGCAAGCTAACGGTAATGGATTATCATTTCAGGACAATTTCAGAAATAATTTATGCGCATCTATAATTTCACTTGCGATTTTATACTGCAAAAACTTACCGATACTTTTGCGCGGTTTTTATGTAATTGAAAAAAAAAATGTTCTCACTGAGCGCAGTTTCAAGTGATTGGACGAAGAACGGACTTTAGTAGCGACATTTGCTTGGCGCTCGCAGAGAGCAACTAAGCGCGCGAACCGCTCGCATTGGGAAATCAATTGTCGACCTTCGTCGATATACATTTTACTCTTTACATCATATTTAATGTGTCGCTAATCTAATGGAGCTACTGCAGTTTTGTTGCGGGAAAAAAGCACTAAGCAGCGCAATTATTTTATTGCATTTTTGCATAAAACCAATAGATTTTGAAATATTTTATTTTCAAAAGCGGCGGCATTTAATTAAAGGGCACCCGTTAGATCAGTTTTTAATTTTTGCTGGAAAATTCTTCGTAGTTCAACAACCAGTTTGATAATGACCCCCTTAGAATATTGTGGAAACTCTATTAGCTATTAGTTTATCGATTTGATGGTTTTCTTCATTGATTGAGTTCTTAATAGATCGTTTTTTTTTTTTAATTTTAATAAAGTTTGACTTCTTTTCGCTTGTTTTAAAAGTTATGTTTGTTTAATAAAGTTAAGTTATGTAAAGGGAGTCAATAATCCTCTCTTTAGGAATAAAGAGAGTAAAATACCGACAAAAAACTTATATAGATTTAATTAAAATATATATCGTAAAACATCAAAAATAAAATTAAAGATTTATTAATTTAAGTTAAAACAATTGCTTTATTATTTAAATTAATAAATCCTTAGTTTTATTTTTTTGCTTATTGCTCAGTAATTATTCATATAGTTATGATATTTTTTTAGTAAAGTAGTTCCTTTCTTCTACACAAATAGAAAATCATTGCTAAAGTTCTTTTAGAAAACTTTTTGATTGTTTGATTTTGTTTTTAGTTGCTGAACTAACTTTTAGAAAGTTTTCGAATTGCAATAAATTGCGATGCAAATGCTTTTTTTGTTTGTTTTGCTTATGTATGAAATTGGAACAATTTTAATTAAAATTGTATTAAATTTTGTTGGGAATTAAAACAATTAAAAAATAAAAACTTAAAATTAACATATAAAATCAATCCTACTTTTATTTTATCAGTTTTTATTTAAAATTGTGTAGGTATAAACTTATAAAAATTAAATTACCTATAAAATGATCGATTTTTGATTATTGAAATTGTGTTAAATGTTTAAATAAATTTAGCTGAAAATATACGATCTCTTAAAAAGCAATTCAAATTTAAAAAAAAAGATTAAAAATTGAACAAATTAAAATAAACTCGAACAAATTTTATTTTTTACATCGAAGTAGATTTTTTTTAACTTTGATGTTATAAATGAAATTCCCTAATATTCTTTCATATTTTGATTTCTTTATAAAAGTAAAGGCGATTTTGTAATAAATAGTATTTTTTTTTTACTTTTCAAGATATGGTCAACGGGCAATTTTTATTTATTACTCATCTATGTGGTTTTATATTGCATTAATTACTTGCTGTTCTCATTGTGGAAGGTCTTCGGAAATTAAAACAAAAAAAAGATTGTAAATTCAAATAACTTATTTTTTTCAAAACGGAACCAAATAAAAGATTCATATAATACATACTTCTTTCCCCCCTTCTACTTTTTGAGTTATTTCAAGAAAATAAATCTCAATGAATTGCAATGGAGTAGGATGCGGTGACGTCGCTTTTAACAATTCTATCTAAAGGAGTTTATTTTTTTTTAAACAACTTAAAAAGTATTCATTGAAGAAATTACAAATAAAACATTTCCAAGAGGTGATTTTCTACCACATCCGAATAGTTAACAAAAAATCGGTGGCTCAAAAAAAGTCATTTCGATTTAAATAATGAATACCGAAAACCAAAATATGTTATTTTTTAAAGATTTTTTCTCGAAGACCCGGTGCAATAAGCACAATAAATAATTAACCTAATGTATGAACACATTTACACATATTTTAGCAATGTATTCTTAAACGTACCATTTAATTATAGATACTTGTTATCCACCCAAGATGGACTGTAAGGGTCTTTTAGGGTCTTGTTATTAAAAAAAAAAAAAAATAATAAACAAAAATAATTTTCAAGTTATCAAGAAAAACAATTAAGATATATGATTTATTTTTCAAGACAGAATTTTTTATACAGTGCGATCATTTAAGTAGTACCCCCCCTGCTAATTTCTAAACTAGGCAACTTATGAAGCTTAAATTTTAGGCTATATATATAGACGCTAGTCTGCCCTTGAAACTGTCAAAAACAGTTGAACACAGCCATAGGTGG
>JASKGO010007785.1:0-35932 GCA_030556065.1 Holobus sp. GC000080 | reverse complement strand
TTTATTACACGTTCTAATTGGACTTTGCGTGTCTCCAATTTTTGTTTTGCTTTTGCTACATCATCAAAAGTAGAAATAATAATTGGTTCTCCTTTTCTGCTTCTGATGCCTTTTATATTTCATGTATAAATTAAATAAATATTTGAGTAAATAATAGTTATTGCAATTAATGGTAAATATAATTAGCGGTATTTACTATCAAGCGATTATTGTATTAAACATTTGAAAAATGTTTTTTTTTATTTAATAAAATTGCAAATCTTACGATTTCAAGCAAAGATAAATAAATTAATTTAAAAAAATTAATAAAAATAATTAAAAATAACAACATAAAAAGTAAGAAAATAAAAAATCAATAATTGAAACTAAAAAATAATTAATTATATTTTCGCAACGAGAAATTTACTTGAAGTGGAAATAAAATTGCCCTTCCTTTGTTACCTATACTTTGTCGATACGACCGTAATAAACTTTTTTACACTTTCACCATCTTTTCACTTGCTATATACGTCGGTAATTATGCTGCCAGTTTTACTTTGTCTTTAAGAAGACATTCGAGTTGTTCGTTTCGAAATGTTGGCAGCCTTTTGAAATTTTCCTCTTCACAAATTAATGGAAAAATAAATTCATCGAGAATTTCTTTGAAGTGTCGGCACACGCATAACACTTAATATAGCACGAAATTTCGTGCAAAATTCCCAAACATATTTTATGTATCTCCTTTTAGAATTCATATTCAAAAGTGTCAAGATTTTTGCTTTTTTTTTTTTAATAGTAATTGAAAATTATATGGGACAAGGAGTGAAGGCGACGGGTAATTTTACTACAGAAAAGAATATGTCATATGGCGAGAAATATTATACAATTACACAATATTATATAATTGTGAAATGATTTAAAATTCTTATCTTATTCAGTTATCAAAGTAAAATCATTTAAAATTATAAAATTCATGTTTTATTAGAAAATAATAAGCAAGATATGAAGGCGACATGAATTTTAGTTAAATTGCGGAAAACTTATGCTTGACAACAAAATATTTTACTAAAATTATATCTAAGAAATATTTAGTAAACTTGTTTTAATATATTACTTTGTTCTGTGTACCAAAAAAATGTATCAATTGATTTTTACAATAAAATTGTAAGGGAGTGAAGGCGCCGGGCATTTGTAGAACAGAACAATAATGCTTTACTTCCAAATATAATTAGTGAAATAGTTTTAATATTTAATTTTGTTTTTTTATTAACAATGCTATCGATGTTTGTTCATAGCAGTAAAAATAAAACTTATAGAGCAGTTGTTTTATATAAAATTGGGTCATTTGGCGTTTGAATCGTTCGAATCTAAATGATTTATTCTAAATGCAATCCCTGTTCATAATTTGTTTACCCAAGCCTTCATAAATGAATTAAAAATCCACTGTTCGGAATTCCAGGATTTGTTATTGTTCTATTTGGCGTTGGCGAATAACAGGAATTGCTACAAATCCCGTATTTTTGAATGCAAAATTAATAAAGGGTTTTAAAAATAACCTTTCGTGGCAATTTTATTTTATAGTAAAATTACGTTATACACATAATGTAATTAAATAAATTAACAAATGCTCTATTTATGTGAAACAATTAGTTACTTTGATTGCATTTCAGTGCAATTGATTAATTTATTAAAGTTACAATGCAATACAGTTGTTGTTGTTGCGTTGCGCAAAGTTAATTGCTTTTCAGTAGTTAACATTAATAAGTTTATAGAAACTTACAAGACAAATGTTAATTAAGCGAAAAGCTATTTGTTCATTATAAACAAATATTCTATCCGTTCTGCCGTCTGCTATAGTAACTTTTTTTGAACAAATCTAATTAAATCGGTTGATCCATTTATGTGAAATGTGAACACAAAAGCGTAAATACGGAAAAGTGTAATAATAAAAAGTATTTATATTTAACACGTATATCGAAGATAGAGACGTCACGAACGGGCAAAATATCGCACTAACACACTTAACGGTAATTTATTTACGGTACCAGTGCGTGCACAGCGTTACCAACTTATGCAGATACCGACTTTCGATGCTTATCGGATTTCCATAACGAGCGTACGCGCGAAAACTATACACCCACTATAGTATAAAATACTATATGTACCTTACATCTCGCACGGAAAAAAAAATTAATTACAATTTCACTTCGGGCTTTGTTCTCCTGTACACTGATGGCCTACATGGAAGCAGTAGTTTGTTAGCATTTGCTCCTTGAGCTATTTTTTTCAAACAACACCCACACTCGTGCGGAAAGAGTCCTTTGCGCGATCCCCGAAATTATTTATCGCTACCCTTAGCAAACAAAATACAAAAAGCAGCGCGGTCTTTGTGCCCGGTTTTTATTGGCAATTCGTTTGTCGTAGTTGCGGCTTTTGCTTGTTTTGATGTGCGTGTCGCATTACTATTTTCAGCACCGTTGTTTTCATTGTTGTATTTTCTATATGAAGTAGAAATAAACTAAAAAGCAACATTGCAATTACAAACAACGTACATATGCGGAGAGAGCAAACGAACGAGGAGCGAATCAATTTGTTCTCGAATTAAAAACGACACACGTTTTTGCTCTATTTCGGTTTTTCCGACTACTGCCGCCGGTGCAGACAAAAATAATGCGCGACGTGTCACTTGAAAGGACCCAAATGAAAATAATTAATCAGGGAGCGTGTGGTGGGCGCATTTGCAGCAGTTAAAAGTTAGTGACCGAGGCAGTAGCTCTTGTCACACGTGCATTTCATTTTAGCTTCACTCATTTATGGCTGAAATTAATAAGAGGTGATGTCCTGGCTTATTTTTAAAAGCACACGATGAACGGTTTTCGCAAGTTTTCACCGATTTTTATTTAGCGTTTCGTTTTGTTTTATTTTCCAGATATTATTATTTGTTGCCGTAAAACGGATTCGCTCGTTTCCAATTTGGATATATTTGTCAAGTTTTAATTAAAAATGTCGCTATTGCGCGTGCCGCATTCGATTTTAAAGTTTTCCAATTAAATTTTTTTTTACGTTTATAATAAAATTGTTACAATTTGTCCATTGGTTTCACCGGGTATAAATTGACAGCTAGTTAACTACATTATTGCAATTATTTCCAATGGCAATAAATATTTTTTTGCAATATTAATTTTAATTTAATGTTTTTCAGATTCGACAAAATTAATATGTTGTAAAAAGTTGAAAAAAAAAAAAGAAATTATGTTTTAACGGACATGTCAATAACAGCAAGTCTTTAATATTGGATTTATAATGATAAAACCTTCACCTTAAACTCTAAGGAGTCAAACGTTTTAGCCATGAAAGCAAAATTTTAATAACGACGCCGGTTTACGGTTTAGACACTTGAGATGTTAAGCTATTTATTAGTGGTATATTAAAAACATTTAAGGTTTTTTTTTATATTAAAATTTCTAAAAGTTAAAACAATTTTATAAAAACTCTGTCACTTTTTAAAACAGTCATAAAAAATATTTGAAATATAGGTAAAAAACGAAGATATAAGATAAAAAAAAGGATGATTAATTGTGATGGATAGAGACTACAGTTTATAGCACTTACTTTTTTACCGCGTTATAAATTACTTCATTAAAAACAACAACTTTCTTAGTGATAAAGTAAAATTAATCATGTTATTAACTTGTACTGGGCATTGTACTAGAGTGATCATTACTTTATACATAAAACGAAAACCGTTATCATTTTGTAATTGTCTTCAGATATAAGTTTAATTAATTTTCTTCTGCGCCAAAAATTATTATTAATTTAAATAAATAAATATAGTGTTTATACCCTATTTGATAACTAAATATTATTTCTTTAATTGTAAGGAAGCAAAGAAAAAAAAACTAATTAAAAACCAATGAAAAATTGTTGCAGAATGCAGCAGGCGAAGGTCATAATCAACAAGCACCAAGTAGAAGCGCCAGCCCTACCACAACAACTATAACCACCATCCAAAACCTACAGCAGCAACAAGAAACCACCAGCACCAACAAGATGACAGTGAACTCGCAGTCGGGCCCGAAGAATCCCCGACCCTCCGAGGACCTCATCAGCACTGCCACATCCGCACTGAGAAGACTAAACTTCAAGACGGGCCGAGGCTCGACCAAGGGCAACAACGCGAAGACCGTGCCCAAAGTGATTGTGATGGGCAGTAGCACAGCGTCCGAGACCACCATCAACACAAGCACAGACAGCTCGAACACTATCGTTACCACAATGACGGCCACTGATGGCGAGGCAACGGAGGACAGTCTCGACATGACCACCGAGCCGGACTTCTTCAGCACCGAGCACTACGGCAAAGACATCTTGCAGCCGGTGTCCGTTTCGCCGAAGACGCCTCCGACCGCCAAACAGCAGACGCCACCCACAGCCAAGAGGCAGGAGACCAAATTTACATTCGACTTGACAGACACTCCGGCCGAAGGCGATAACAAGACGCCGACTAATGCGGACGGCGGCACCGACGGCGCCATCGATTGCACCAAGAGCGTCGACGTGTTGATGGAAGAGCAACTGCAGGCTCTGAGGGTCGACACCCATAGCAGAAGAAGGAACAGTTACAAAATAGCCCAAGGAGATTTCGATAAGATCGAAGTGTTTGAAGAGTCGCCGAAAAAGCAAGCGCAGCAAGTGTCGCCCCGTAGGAAAAAGTCTAAACGGAAGACCCATCACTCACCTCATCGCTACAAGACGGAATTCTCGTACGATGAGAGGCATATTGCTAAGTATAGAGATAAGTCGCCGGTACTGCCCGATTTGCGCGTCGACTTCTTCAGCGAAACTGCCGATCAGAAGCAACAGCAGCAGCAGCAACAGCAGCAGGACGACACGCTTTTCGTGCCGGTGGCCAGTAGCGAGAAGCGGGGCAGTGTTTGTCTGAATAAATGTTTACGTGAGGTGGGAGCTCAGTTGGACGCGACGTCGCCCATCAATGTGACCACGAACCCACTGGAACACCTGGGGCGGAAGGTACCGCAAGCGACGATCGTAGTGCAGCAGCCGTCTCTCAGCATCGATAACGCGAACGTCTCGACGATTCTCCTCAAGAACGGCGCCGACTTCCTATCGCACGTCGAGGCGCACGCCATGAAGCAGAAGGAGGAAAACATGAAACAGCTGTTGGATGTCGCCAACAATCTTACGCTGGAAGAGATGAAAGACTTTGAAATGAGGTAATTGAAATTTATTAGATGCGTTTTTCTGCGTGGGCGGTGAAAAAATTCCTTTTCGCTGCTTTCACTGCCGCCACATTTTTCAAGCTTTCCTCTTTCGTTTTACTAATTTCGCTTAAAAAATATGAAGAATATTTTCATGGTAAAAAATCTCTTTTTAGTACACGGATTTTACTATTTCATTAAATAAAAAAAGCGCTTTGAAAAGTCTTTCCCTTGAATGACAATCTTGACAAAACCGACCATGAAAAAACAATCACTAAAAAGCGAATTCTCATGTTTTATTTTTCTCTTTCGCGAAACAAAAAGAAACATTTTTAAAACTTTTATATGGTGTTCACAAGACTTGTGCGAAGACGAATGTGCAAAGAATGTTTCGGCATAAAGCCGAGTCGCAAATGTAAAAATATATTTCGTCGAAATGAAGAACAAATGGCGCGAGATGCGCACTGCGACGATTTTTTCTTTTTTAATAAATGTTTAGCAAAATTCAATTAAACTATAGCTTGCGAAGGAAATTACGCCATGATTGATCGATCGTGCCACTTTAATCCGGACCGTATACATCGTCGAGCCGGCGAAAGAAAACTTTGCAACGCGTCCTGTCATAAAACTTTATACAGTTGTAGATAACAAAAGTGCCAAAGTTCTATTATACACCGCTTTCTTCCTTTCTCGATGACACTTAACTTTCTTGATTAACATTTTCGTGCCAAGTTTCAAGCGCAGAATGAGCGAAAAAACATTCTTTTGCCAACGGACGGACGACTGCATTTCATCCGTGTAATTGACATCAGACACAAACGTACACATAGTTAGCAGAAGAAAAACGCACAAAAAAGCTCTTCAGTAACAAGAATGAATCCACCTAAATGATGCGCATTTAGAAGACGAATAAGAAGAAGTAGTAAATTTCTTTAATGAGATGAACTTTCTAATAGAACAAAATTATATTTTCTGATTTTTCATTTTTATTTAGAATTAACGAATAATAAAAAAAATAGTTTTCAAGGGAAATTTTGTTTTGGCACTTAGATATGGGAGTCCACACCACAACCGGTCGCAATCCGTTAAGATGCCGGGAAGATCATCCGGAAGGCCCAATTATTTATGTCTTCCTCAGCAGAGGTCCAGAGTGGCCTCGATGCCCAACACCGGAGTCGAGGAAGAGTATTATCGACTGAGACACTTTTCCATTACGGGAAAAGGGGTCGTCAACAGAGGTGACAGTCTGAAAAGCAGGCGGTCGCGGTCCAATAACTCAGTAGCTTCCAGTAATTCGAGGTAAGAGCTCATAGCCCTTCTTCATTTGCTAGTCTGCGAGTCTAATAAATAAAACTGTCAACTCGATGGTCCACCAATGACGGGTCGAAGGGCACGAACGCATTAATATTGTGGTCGGGGTGACGTATTCATAAATAATTTAATATCATCATCGTCGTCCATTTTCTTGTCATCAATGGAGCGCACAATTTGTATCAGTTGCCATAAATGGCACATCAAAAGGACCAGCGAAAACAATTTATCACGGTGGACTAGCGGATAAATCTATAAATCATTGAATTCTCTTTGAGTTCTAGTTCTTCGAGGTTTTTGAGTTTAAATTGTTTTGCTTTTTTGTTTAAATTTATTTAAACTAAACAATAGTGCAATTCTGCAGTTATAATTGGTTTTGTTTTTGTTTGAAATGGTTTAATGGTTTATTTTGTTTTAACGTTATTTTGATGCATGCAATTCACTAGGAATTTCTATTCGAATCAAATTCAATAGAACTTCATGAAAAGAGAACTGTTAATGTTACTTGAAACAGAAACAATGTAAATAAATGTTTCTGTTTTAATTAATAGGAAATTCGTAGAATTTAAGAATTTTTGAAAGGAAAATTTCACTCCACTAATTAAAATTGAAACTCCTTGAAACCATATAATGAAAAAAAATATATACTTAACACTCTTAAAAACAATCAATTTGGGCCTACAGTTTTCCTTACAAAGACTCTTAATTAAAAATGAAAAAATGCCAAGGGCCTTTTAAAATTTCAATATAACGAAAACCTGAAAAACTTCTGAAAGTCTCCATTTTTGTTTTCTTTAGAAAACAAAATCAAATATCACTTTAGGAGCAATCAGAAGCAGACAAATGTAAATATCAATACTATAGGAATATAAACAATATGAACGATTTGAAAGGGTTTTGGGGGATGGCTGCGTAAGCAATTGCATGCAATCATCGCAACCACCCTCCGGGGATCGATCGCTCGGTTGCGGTTGCTGCCTTGCAGTAAACACACACACGACAACCTTCAGGTACATCGTTCATTGGAATTAATTAATAGTTCCGTAATGGGAAGCCGGCATTGTTCTTAATCAAGTTTCGCAAACGTAAAGTTGGTTGTTCGGACGAGTCATATGCATCGCATTCATGCACCATCTAAAGACTAATTATCGCAACAAGAGCTCTCTCTGACACTGCTTGCACAAGGTGTAAAAGCAGAGGTCGTTTTAATCCGATTATGATTGATGCGGACCGATGGACCATGATGATTCGATTACTCTGTAAAACAGGGAGAGAGATATGCTTATCATCATCCTCGCGGCACGGAATCCTTCATCTCTTCAGCCACGGTTTAGTCCGTGCGTGTATCTCACCTGGTTCGGTCGGATCTGTCGCTTATATTCCAACAACCTGCATGTACCTATATATCTATATTGGTCCTCATCATCGATAATTATTGACTTCGTGTTGAGCTAATTTTAGCATGCCGCAACTACAGCTTCGGCCTATGCGGTGGTAATTATAGCGACCAGTGGTAAGCATGCTGTCCATCATCAACTCCATTTCCTGCGGTTGTATCTAACTGATGTCAAATGTTCTTCTGGTATTGATAAAATTCCTTCGTGTGATCGATTCGAATTGTTTTAGCAAACAAACGCGTGTTATCGTTTAATTATAATGAATAGCAATAGAACTCCATGCAATTCATCTGAATCGTTGAAACAGTCGGGGAAACCGAAGGGTTTGCATTAAGAATAACATGTCAGTGTTTAGTTAACAAGGTAGGAGGTATGTTGACTTAGTTTAGGATCACTTTTACTATAAATACAGCAGTAGGATGGATCATTAGTATAATTAAGTAAGAATGTCCTTAAATTATCTTTTTTTTTTCTTTATGTATATTGTTTTTGTTTTTACCGGACGTACCTTTTTAATATTTTTTTATTTATTTTTATTTTAGATTCAACAGAAAATTGGAAATTAAGTTTTTGATCTGTTTTGTATTTATTTTAGTTACTTTAGTGGGAATTTAATCTTTCATATTAAACTGATTAGCAATTTTTTTTTAGTATGGATTCAGTGGCTGATTTGTACATTACAATTTACCCTTACTACAAAATATATTTTTTAATATCTTTGATTTAGACGTTAACTGCAGGATTTCTACCAGAGATAATAACACATTAGGTGTTATTATCTCTGATTTCCACCAAAAAAAAAGGGTTAATTCTAAGTTTATCACGAAAAAAGTAATCGTTACTAGTTATTCTATATGTTTTTACTCCTTATTTAATCGACTAAATTCAAATCGTTCCAAAATAATCACTGAAACTTCGCTTTTTTGTATTTAAAGTAAAAGTAAATCAGATCCGGGAATTGTTCAGTATTAAACATATTCCAAAAGTTTAGTTCTTTATAGAAATCTAGTGGGAAATGTTTAAAAAATGTCACGCAAATGTTTTTGATACCAGATAGTAAGTAACTATACAGATAAAGGGTTCAACCTCGAGTCCAATATTTTAAAAGTCTTAACTTTCAGCTATAAAATTACATATTTTCAAGATTAATTGTAAAAAAGCGAAAAATTCAAACTTTATATTTGTCAAACAATATTACTTTTTTTTTTAAGAGATTAATCTAACAACATTTCAGTGGATAAATTCAGTCATAATATTACAGACAGCAATAATTTCACACTACTTACAAACTAATGGGCAATTCTTCAAAACTTCCCGCTTCTAAAATAAATATTGCCAAGCAAGAATTCCAAGAGTCATCCATAAAGAATATACACCTGAACTCATTGGACTAACTTGTTAACTTTATTCAATTAGCGCCTCCGTTTAAAACTTTGGCTAGAGTTTCGTGCCCCAATTAAGAATTATGTGTGTATCCCGCCGTTGATGACGGTAAATATTGAAAGCATTTTACTCGCACTAAAATAACGCCGCGATCGATCTTCAGGCGCAAGCAAGCAACCAGAGCCAAAAGACAAGAAAAACGAAAGAAGGAGCGAGAGTTATGAAAATTTATTGTAATTGGCTAAAGCAAATGGGCTGAAATAATGAAAAATCAATGACTGTAATCCTTTCGATAAGAGTACGCAGCATGATTTATACCGGGAGGAGTTATTACAAGGAAACTTCTTGGGGCATTATTCATTCATTGCTCCCGAAAGATAAAGCTTTATTTACTTAGCTGTATGTAAGAATAAAGGTTCTTAGCGGTAGTATAGACATTGAGTGGTAAAAGTAAAGTTTCTCGCTGCAAAAACAAACAAAAAGCAATTGAAATGTTTCAAGCGTTGCATTTTTGTTTTAGTACGGAACAACTTCCGGTCGTATCGACGGCCAATTCGGCGCGGACGTCGGCCACCTGCAGTTTAGCTTCTTCCAGGGAGTCTTCTACTAGTGCCCCAGGCCCCATGCCCTACAAAGTACTGATGCTGGGCGGACCAGCGGTCGGCAAATCGTCACTGGTCTCGCAGTTTATGACCTCGGAATATTTACACGCTTATGATACCAGTATAGGTAAGTTTTACTCCATTTTTTCTCTTAATTTGCCGTTTTCTATTTTTAATTTATTTATTTTTTGCAAACTATAAATTAAAGTTGTAATTATAAAAACAGTGGTAAAACAAAACAAAATATCAGGGAATTAAGTAATAGCAGTAAATTTTTAACAAAATGCATTTCCCTTTTAAATTTGCAAGCATTTTAAAGTGCAAAAGTGTAATTAAAATCTTCAATACGGTATATTATTTGCATTTTTTCCGTACCCACTAATAAAATATACAATTTAATGGAGCCATTAGCGCATGAGAAAGAAAGCAAATATACAAATGCAAATCAGCCTCGATCGATTAATATTCATTTGCTAAATGTTAAATGTTTTTAATGCATAGCTTGCAGGAGCAAAAAATTTAAACGATTATAAAACAATGATTTTCCATTGTACTCGTATTTCGTAAATTGTAACTTTACAAATTTTATGAAAATGTCTGCAAACTTGTTCATGTTAAATGATTTGCAGATAAAGCAAAGAAAAAATTGCAAATTAGTGTCTGTAAAATTTTTGTTGTTGATTTTTTTCTGTGAAAATGGATAATAAAGCGAGCGTCTGAAAGCAAAATAACATTTCAACAATAATATTATTGAAACTTTTATTCGTTTGTGGTATTGTTACGGATTTTTTAGGGAAACATTTAATATTTCAAATATAGCCGTTTTTGTTCGAAATATAAAAACAAAAAAATGAACTTAAAGCTCTAATGTAAAAACCCAGTTTTCACTATTAAAAAATGACTACAAAAAATTAAAAAACAAACAGGGGAGGAAAAATTGATTTTAGTTTATTTTTACTGCCAGGTAGAGCAATTACTATTCACTAATGGTTTTTGTAATTATAAAAACAAAATCTATTAAAAAAAAAAAAGCGTAGCACAAACTGATCACTAATTTTCAAAGGTATTTGTTCGTATTTTGTATAGTTTAATTTTTCAGTAACTTATTCAAATACAAAAAGTATCTAGTATGACTTAATTAAACTTTTAAATGATATTTAAAGAATAAATCTTCTTTCCAAAGCTGTATTTCCATTCTTTAGTAAAACGGAAGTAACTATTCAAACATTTCAAACAGCGAAGAATATTAAAGAAGACTTTAAAAGGAAATCAAAGTTTCAAATACAATATTTACCAGACATATTAAATTTTCTTTTGTGCATATTCCTTTAAAAACACGAGAAAATGCTAAAAGTACAAACCCAGAAAGTTTTTCAAATATGTTTTTTTTTCAAAATTAATATTTTTGTAAGTCAACAATTAATAATTAATTGGGCTTTCAGTAAGAAAATTAATTAATTAAATTAATTAAAAACATAAAAAAAAATAAAAGAAAGGCATTTTCATTAAATTTAGTACTAAAATCCCAAATTAAGGAATTTCAAAATGAAAACTCAATGAGCTACAAAACAAGCAACCACTTTGCGCTAAACACCTTGACTGGCATCTCTCGGTGGTGCATTATTGAAAAGGGCCATCAGGTTATATGAGCTGGCTCAGTATGTTCCCATTGCTTGAAGTGGAGGGTCTCAAAGGGCAGCACACCTTAAGTACCCTGTAATAATTTTATTGCGCATACCACTGCGAGATGATAAGAACAGCTTATAACGATGCATACGTATATAATTATGATTTCATGTGTGTTAGAATACGTTGGGCCGGGATCGGACTCCCTATATGGGAATGCACTATTCACTTCCTGCGGAAGAGGTATGCGATTAGCACCCCGCAAAATACCGTAGAACTATCCCGTGTACATAACTCGGATGTTAGAATAGTTCCAGTTCCACATGTACAAACGTAATATCGTATATTATTTATCAAAGGCAACCAAAAAAAAAAAAAAAAGTTATTTTCTCACATATAAAGGGTGTCTTAAAGAACTGGCTTGCATAAACGCGACCGTATTATTTTCTTGCCACTCTTCCAATCGCATCGTTCGAAATGGGTGTCCAATATTTGCTCTTCATTTATTGACTCTGGCGAATTGTTTGCTCTGCACGCGAATTTCTTCGTATTTTATACGTACAGCAGGGCACAAGCACTATTTGCACGGCAGTTGTCATGGAAATGGCAATTTGCAGCAAGCCTTTCCGTTATACTATTCGCCGCTCTTCCGCTTGTAAACAATAAAGCAGCATTCTCGAAAGACGCATCTCTTTATTATTAAATGTTATAAAAGTAGTAACGTTACGACTGTTAAAAGCTAATATTTTTAAGTAAACTAACGCGAAAGCCGTAAAGTAAGCGCCATAAAATGCGAACAGTTAAAGTTTTACTGGTTTTGCTTCTTGTATCCCGTTTTCACGGCGCACACTGGGGGCAGAACCAATCACCTCTGGGCCGTTTTTTGAGGTTGACACAAGGATAATGAAACCATTCGATGGCACACTGAAATCACACACACACACACACACACAAACACGCATAAAAAAGTTAAATCATTGCGATTTCGAACTGAATAAGCGATTATATTATACTAACTTCCACATTGTCGCAGGCGATCATTTCGCCGTAAGCAACCTGATTGCATAAACAATAGGTCGGCTCGTTCGGATCGACCGGCATGTCTTGGACCCCTTCTAATTGGCCCAGCGATCCGTCCACATCTAAAATGTATTTGCAATTAGGGCTAATTACAGAAAAGGTTCAGCTGCATGCCGTTTTTGTAACTTTACTTGAAACGTTTTCCGCCGATCGTTTTCTGCTCGATTTCTTTTGCCTGCTGGAATTTCCTTCTAAAAATTGTTTTTTCCATGAAAAAACTACTATTAATTAACTAAGAAACTGCTAAATTAAGAAAACAAACGTACTTCTGCCAGGCTGTGATCTAAACTTATGCAGCTTAGTTTCAATAATAATATTGCTCTTATCGAATTGGCGAATATACCGATCAATCAGTTCGTAAGTTTGCATAGCTAATTGGACTTTATCCTCGCCGCAACTCTGAAAACAACGCATTGCAATTTCCCGTTACGTTGGTCGCGCTGCGTAGAAACATTTACCTTTGTCTGATCAAAAAGCAGCCCTATTTTGTGCAACGTCTTGGCACGCGTCTTCGGCGGCAAAGTTTTCTGCAGCCTCAGATAGTCATAGGAGGCGACATCGACGGCTGTCGCTAATTCCTGAGTCCTCTCGTCGAGTTTACGCAAAGCCCTCAAGTTGTTCTGCACCGCCTCCGGCAAACTTTGCAGCCCTAAAAATGTTTACTCGTAAACTCAGAGAGCAAATACATCGGGCGACCACAATTTATAAACCGCTTAGTAATTGGTTCGCAACCGTCGTCGTCGTCGTCATTCCTGCAGAGACACACAGCTTTTTTTATTTTTATTTTGTGGATAACGTTAACGACACAGCAGCACAGCACAGCTACAGCAGAAATTATAGCTGCGTAAAATGTGAATTTTATGACGTGGCGTACTTTTTCTGAATGACCGGTGGTGGTGGTTGCCACGTGTTAGTAGTATTGGTAAACACCATAAACGCAACCCTTGTGAAGGTGAACCCCCGTAAAGGTTTCGGAAAGGAGAGAAGGAGGAAGAGAGAAAGTGTAGACTGTAGAGAAATAGAGAGACGGGAGAAAAATCCGAATATTGTATGCACACCCTGATAAAGTCGGTCGACCTTTTGCGAAATTATTGCGTAATATTTCAGCGCGCGAATGATAAACGACAAGTTCATGCGAAGAATTCCGTCTGAATGGGCAACTTAGGGCCATAAAAGGAACAATTACGTCTGGATTATTTCGCTCGAGGAACAGATGATTACATTAAAACACGTATCGCTTCGTATACGTATTTCCTATTGATTCTATTTGTAGCTTAACATTTTCTTCCCTCTTGTGCGTACTTTATTTCTGCAAACGTAACTCGGAATAAAATGACGACTTTTCCGACATTAACCTTTTAAAACAATGTCTTCATTATAAAAGAAACCGCCTTAAATCCAATATTTTTCTATTTTTAAGAATTTTCTTTCTATAAGAGAACCTAATATTTTTAGAATGTTTAAATAAATACTCCCTCTTTCCCAAATTACTGTATAAATTTCTTTAAAAATCTTTGATTAGCAAAGATTATTAAACTAAACGAGTTAAAATCATTCCATCTTGAAAAACAATGCTATAACAAATATTTAAACAATAGTCTATGATCAAAGCAAATTTTACCAGTTTGTCATATTCCGTGAAAAAAGAGCAAAAAACATAAAATCAGAATCGGAACCGTTAAGAAAAAAATGTGGGAGATAGAAAATAAAGACCGAAAAAACAAGAAAATGACTGGTGATCAGAGTAATGAAATTTTACAGTCCTTACTTCAGCATAAAGTAAATAAATTCGCATTTTATGTAAATTATGTAATTAAAATGTACCTACGTAAAATAGTAAATTAAAAAATAAGAAATTTATTGGAATAAAATTTTAAATTAAATTTTTGTTTACAAAAATTTTAATAAAATTTATATATTCCTATTTGTATACCATAATTTTGAACAGAATACAAACACAAGTATATACGATAATTTGGGTCAGAGGGAGTAAATTGAAAATAACTTTGCAACGCTTTTTAATTTTATCCAAAATGTCAAAAGAAAAAATTTTTGTAAGTGTATAAAGTATATGAATTCGTGCAACGATTTGAAATCATTTTAATTTTGGAAAGACCCCAACAGATCCATATTGAAATAAACAAAAAGAGAAACAGGGAAAGCAAAACAAAGCTCCAATACAAATCGGGGAGTTTCATAATATTTTACAGTTGTTTGTAAAGTGTTCCCCAGTGGGGCTTCGAGTAAAGCGCATTTCTTCCGCTCCGGAGCAGGCTTAAAGCTTTCTCTGCTATATACGTACGTGGGTGGTTCTATGTGTATTTGTGTGTAGATAATGTCCATTTCTTTATTTCAAGCGCGAAATCAATTTTTCGCCAGAGCAATTACCATAATCTCCACATCAACGAAAGCCCCTTATCTTCTTCTTCTTCTTCTGCTTCTTCTTATGCTTCTTCAGGACTCTATTTTCTATCTATCTATATTCTCTGTAGCCAAGCATCGATTGAACCTTAATTCGCAGACGTCGCTGTAAACACTTTGCGTTTGTTTCAGACGATGATAGCGGCGAAAAGACCGTTTCCGTTTTGCTGGCAGGCGAAGAATCCGAACTGGTGTTTATTGATTTCGCCACCGCTGATTTATCGGTTAGTATCGAAAACCGGAGAGTTTATGACTCTATTACATACAGGATGTTCGCTATCAAGTATTTTCTTAAATCTGCTTCACGTTTTACTTAATAATTACGTGATTAAATGCACAACATCCTGTATAACTAACGCGAAGTGATTAAAGGCTTGTGGGCGATAATTTACGTATCGCATTTCGCTGTCGCATGCCTCTAATCAATTTCGTGGATTAACAACCAACCAACCAAAAGAGGAATGGACACCGGGAAATAATAATAACGGCCTTTGTTTCTCCAATCTCTCATATATGTTGCTGTTTTTTAATTAATTTCAATTTTTTTTTGCTGTTGTCTCTGTTGCAGCCGGAAGGTTGCATAAAAAAGTACTCGGATCCGCATGCATACTGTGTCGTGTTTTCAAGTGCCGATCGGTCAAGTTTGAGTTGTGCCGAGATGATCCTGCAGACTCTCTGGACACTGGACACCATCAGCACGCGAGCTGTGATTTTAGTGGCCAACAAAGCGGATTTGGTGCGTTCCAGAGCCGTTAGCACCGAGGGTGAGTTCTTTTTTAAAGTTATTTCACTTTTTTTTCGCACGCAAAAATTCGTTAAGGGTTACATGTAAATTGCAGCTGCACACGAAACTTTTAGATTCAAATTTATGATCTCTTGAAATATCGTTTGGAATTTGATTTATTGCAGTTTTCACTGAGTGATATTGAAAAAAAGAGGTATTGAAAAGGGAAAAAGTTAATATATTTCTCTTTAGAATTTGCGTTTTTTATGTTAAAAATTGTAAAAGTTGTACCAGAAAAGTAAGCAAACTTTCATTTATATTAAAAAACTTCCAATGTATAAACATTTGTATAGAAAATTTGAACAAAAAAAAAAAGTAATTATATTACTGCGGAGTTGGAAAATAATTTTCAAACTGATTGAAAAGTTTTCCTGCACGTTCAAAACGATATGCAATATTTTTAAAAGGAAAAATGAATAAAGTAGTTTTAAACTTTCATTAAAATTAAAATTTTTAAATTAATTTTGCTTATATAAAACAATTCTTTAAATTGCTTAAATTATTGAACTTAATTTTCTCCGAAAATAACAATTTTGTTTCATTAAATAAAACTTAAACCATCTGTTTGGAATATTGATAATATTGTAAGTAAATTATGTTTTCAAAATATGGAAAAGAAAGAAAAGCACGTACAATACAACAAATGAAACTTTATCAGGACATGTTACTTGTAATAAATAAAGGGCACAATTGATGAACGATTTTCCTAAGTTCTTGCTCTCTGTAATAAACCACCGATCGTATTTTTCACAGAGAAAACGCATTGCAGTTTTCCGGTTGGAAAAGCATCATTGGAAATGTAACCATTTTTTGCTACACTATTGGAAAATAAAATACTAGTCTCGCAACAAGGCTTCATCTCAAATAAAATTCCTTGAAAAATTACTATTTCTTACTGATGAAAATATTATTCGGTCTGCAAAGAAGTAAAATGTAAAAAAAAAAAATTTTAAGTAAACCGTTAGATTCAAAATACCAGAAGTAATATAAGACACATCATTATAAAGAATGGGGACTGCCATTACTCGCAAAATAGTCTTAAAATGCGGTCAGAATTTCATTAAAAAAAGGCAGAGACCGCCCTAAATCTTGGTCATTCTTAGCATGTAAATTCCTACTTTGAAATAATTCTTCTTCTTTAAAATATTCTTTTGATATATAAATACCATCTTTTGAAATTAAATAAATCAAGAAATATGCTAAAAGTACCAAAATTATGATATGAAAAGCAATTAATTATTAATACCTAAAACAAATTCGGTTTCCACTTCCCACCATTCAGCAATATGTCCCTAAGATATTTAACATATAAACAATTAAATTTTCAGTGTTCGAAAGCATTTCATAATAATCCGATAATAATGATATTTGGGCACATAAATTTGGCGCGTTGTCTAAGAATCACATAATGCCACAAAGCAAAGCGGGCCAAAGGGATGGTGCAAAGTTATAGAAAACGTTTGTAGGCAAAGACGTGTATGGTATGGTATGGTATTATCAGTGTAGTAGGCGATTAATGGGAGCAGTACATACATAAGACAAAACAAATGGCGCGCACACAATATTTGCATGTAATTGTTCGAGCACACACAAAATGGTATGTAATGGCTCTCTTTCCCTCTTAGTCCCACTCTATCTATGTGCTATATGAAAACAGAAGCCCACTAAGTATCAGCATCGCAGCCATCCCTTTGTGACTCGCTCTAAAAGCAGGAGCTCTGATAATGAGACAATACACGTATCCAAGCTCGGCATCAGCGGCAACGTAGGTGTACTACTATGTATCTATTTGCGTAACAATCTTCTTCGCATAAATCAGACCTTTACATACTAACAGACAGCTGTCTTGCTCAGTCGAGCCAAATGAAATGATGTACAGCTCGCTAAATAAGTGCCAATCGGCTGCTTGAATAAGAAGACTACTCCACTTGGACGAACAAATAAAAAAAAGCGAAAAAAAAAACACGAAGATGAAGTAATAATATATATCATTTTCGGTCTTGTTATTTATTTAATTTGCCAGTGACAAATTGTTTTTTGAATCAACTTATTCGTTTTATTTCTATATTCGTGATTGATAACAAATGTTTAAAAAATTGCGAACCATATTAATGATTGTTTTTAGCTTATTTTGAGTTTCTAAATCGAATGTTATTCTGAATAAATTTTAAATAATAATAAAGTGTTAAAATTATAGTAAAAACTAATCTGAAGCAAAAATTGATCCACTTACCCTTTAAGTAAAGCCTATAATGTCCTTAGGAAACCTGAAAAAGATACAAAAAATCATAAGTAAATGAAAAAAAAAATAGAATTTTTAAATATACAAAAAATATTTAATTTAAATTTGAATTTATTAAACTTTAAAATAAATTTAAATGAAATTTATACAAGTTCCATAAATTTTAAGTTTTTAGACACTGTTTTTATTTGTTGGGCTGTTGTAAGAATTGTAGGGAATGTAATTTAACAAATAAAACAAATTGAAATTTTTGGTCTGCTTGCTAACAAACTTAAGAGAAGTATTTCAATTAGAATAAGAATTAACTAATTAGTTTTGCTTGTCTGAAAAATGTGGTTACCAATACAAACTTTTAATTGTGTTTTACTCTCGTCACAAATTTCCATTATCTAATAGCTTTTAAATCCATGCAAAAAATATGTATATAAGAAATAACAAGCCTAAACCTAATTCGATTTGTTTTGCAAATTTCATCTGAATATCTTACTACAAATAATAATTAAACAAATATTTAGTAGAAATATTTATTTGTAATGTTCTTAAATCCTAACAAAAGTAAACGCAAAACAAAAATTAGATTAATCAATTCACGAAAAGTTCATTCACTACTAGACTAGAGCAGCAAATAGAGAAATCACTTAGAAATTGATAGGAGTGTGACCTTTGACGAAGAATGAAGGTAACTTAAAGCGCGCCCAGGACAAACGTGCCATAAAGGACAAGCTTTTCAAGCCAATTAGTCCAATTAGTCATAGTGAAAGCTCTAAAGTCACTAAGTCTTAGAACACGGTTATCGAATCAAAAAGGAGAGGGAAGACGCTTCGGGGCTCCGACCAAGAAGAAAAGGACCCGTGACTTTAAAAGTTTCCGCGCGTCTAGCCGAAGACATAACTTCGGACAAACAAAATGTACCTTGTGCAAATACAACTAGCACGCAGCGACAGTAAAATAAAACCAAGAAAAGAAAAAGTATAATAATCGAGTGTTGTCAAGAACGAAATGGATGTATTATTGTTGCTGAAAACACTGTAATCGTGTGTGAAGAATCCATTTCGTCCTAATCGATTTCGAGTTCCCTACGCCTTCGTAATTTCTCTGCCAATTAATTTTTACTGACAACTTTAAGTGGCCTCTATTAATTTCAGATACGCTTTCGACGGCTTTGTTTCCCATATAAAATACGTTTGCGGTTTCAGTTGTCGTTTTTCTTACTTTTTTTTTATTTTTCTCCTTTTTTTTGGTGCTGCTGGTGCTGCAAATTAATGATGTTTGCATCGGTTTTTTCTGTGAAAAATGCGCTTCTTGTTGAAGGCATTAAGCGCGCAGACAGAATTGTTAAAAACAACTTTGATAAATTTGTCGGCAATTATAAACTGTTCGCAAAAGTGTTTAAAAGTTTATGATCCGTGTGAAAATTTATGCTTTATTGAAATTTGCAAGTTTTAATTGACCAATTATAAAATTGATGACAAATTCAAATTGTTGCGAATTTGTTTTAGTAGTTCCAATGCACAACAATATTTCTAAGTGGCAATATTCATCATGAATATAGGTCTGTTACAATATATTTTGATGCCTGCTTTAAAACAATGTGCCAAATAATAATTAAAAAAAAAATCATAATATAAAAAAATAATAATTTCTTTGTCTGAAATTGAAAAAAATATTAATATTGGTTACGAAAGTTAATCAATTAAAACATGCACCATTTAAAGCGAATGCGATTTAAATTAAATTTAAGTGAAGATTAATTTAAATAAAACAACATCGGAGTTTATATAACATAACACAAATAACCGAACATTATTTTAACTGATTGCTAAAGTAAAGAGAAAAAAACGTTGCCGTTATTAAAAAGCAATTTCGCGCATAAATGAAACTTCATTAATTCATTTACAATTTAATCTGAAAATTCTATTACTGTAGTGCAGTACCGATAAAACTTGCAATTACCAATTGCATCCAGTATTCCATTGTGAAGGTGGGCAGAATTCAATGAGAAATAATTTGCATTAATAATAAATTCCGCATTAAAAAGGGCAGATTATTCTGCATTAAAATAAAATAATTTAAATTTAGATTACTAAAATTATAAAGTATTATTTGTGGAATTTGCCAGATACATTTTATTGTACTAATAACTGTAAACTGATTTATTTGATTTGTTATTTTTCTTATATACCTGGAGATTCAAATGTTATAAAAAATAACCCTTTAACTTTCGGGGACGTCCTTCAGAGCTTTTACTATTAATACGAAAGGAAAACTCGACTAGACATTAACTAAAATTGAAATAAGTCAGCCAATTAGTATAGCATTTGGTGAAACTGGCGAGTCTACTAAAACTCTAAAGTGTCCTTAGGGACATTCAATTAAGGCCACCCTCCACTTACATGGCTAGATAAATATCATAGGCAACTAAAACAGCAAAAGCTTAAGTTCAATCCAACATAATTCCTAAGACATAATTCTCTAAGCACTCAAAGGGTTGTTGTTTAATTGAAATTACGTTTGGATGGAACATTTTTGCATCTACAACCAGATGCAATCTATTGGAATTGAAATGTTTCAGTTTGAAGCACCCACCGTGGGCTCATTTTTATCGATTCCATAGTCTATTATTAATACAGATACAAAATAGTCATCGATGCGATGCGGTGGTGAACATTGGCGCAAAACTTGCCGCAAGATCGATAGAACTTTTTCCAAAGGCTCTATAAGTTAGCCGGGAAAATTCTTCTTGTGCTGCGCGACTGATTAAAAGTTAATTATTTCCTAAAAGGCAATTGTTTCCCAAAGCCCTTATTACAATAGGGAAATTAATTTTCCCCGAGGAAAGTGCACAGAACAATTCCAGGATAATTCCAAGGACATTGACCTTTGCATATTGACCTAACGAAAATGCATTTTCCCCTCTGGTGGAAAACTACCCAAATGAAAACAGTTTCGAAAGTTCAAACCCACTGGAAATTATTACTGTGTCTTTAACAATATACGTCGCAGGGAACTTATAGTTTAATAATAAATGTTGTTTTTCTGATTGTTTAAAGAGGGAAAATCGATGGCCACATCGTACGATTGCAAATACATAGAGACATCTGTAGGGATCAACCACAACGTTGACGAACTCCTGGTGGGAATCCTGACACAGATCAGACTCAAGCTGGAGAATCCCGAAAGATCGCGCGACTTATTCCGCAAGAGGAGTTCGTCGAAGCGCAACCATCGTAACAAGTCGGCGGCCGCTTCCGGGGCCGCCACGCCGACGGCGGCGGTTCAGGCAGCCGCTTCGATGCAGAACTCGCCGAAGAAGTACCGTGGTTCACGCACTTCGGCCAGCCTCAAGGTAAAGAGTTTGCTCGGTAAGGTCTGGGCCAGGGACAGCAAATCAAAGTCGTGTGAAAATCTGCACGTACTTTAAAAGTACCGCCAGATTTTTCTTTCCGTTTTTTTCTTTTTTTTATTCCCTATTGATACTGATTTCTTTTTTATATTTCTTTTGAGGATTATGAAAATATAAAGTAATAAAGTGTATCTATGAATTTGAAAACCAAACACCAAATATTTGTATTATCTTAGGCATCAGAGTGACGCGTAGAGGAAACTGTAGTATTACCAGAGCTTTATGAGGCGGTTGATATTTTCGTAAATATGTGTGCACAGAATGTTTGTTTTTTTAAGGATTGAGACTTTTTGTGTTTTCTATGCAAATTTCTATTTTCTTTGAATGTGAAATTACTAAATAAAATTTACTATTTACATTTTTATTACTTTTTTCAAAAGAATTTTATGCTAAGTACAGTACAATCCTGAAGTCCATTTCAATTATAATTATTTAAAAGTTTACATAATAATTATAAATTATTTTAAAATTAAGTTGACTTTTTTTTTCAAACCAAAAGGTAGTTTACTTTAAGATGAATGAACTTGTGAATTACCCAATATTTAAACAAAAACATGAAATTTCCAAAACAAGCAAGCAAAAATCCTTAGAAAAACAAACAAGCTGTGCATAAAAAAGGCCAATTATAGTGAAGAATCAATAAAAAATAAAAAAATATTATGGAGGGTCCACATTTTGCATATACAATGTAGGTCTAGAGTGCAACCCGTATTTTCCTAATATAATAAAAACACGTATTGTATAAATGTCGCCCCCGAATTGCGTTTTATCTGTATCTTATATAAAATATAATATACATACTATAAAACAACAAGAACCTAATAAATAATAGAAACACAAAAATTAATTGTAATGACATAATAATATTATTAATCAAAACATGAAGAAGATGATGAAGAAAAAAAAAAGAAAAAAGAAAAAAACCGTTCGTTTAAAGGAATTATTAGGAAATAGTCAAATATAGTTGAAGAAGAAAAAATGAACATTGACCAATCATTATGTTACGTGCCTTGCGATAGGGCTTTTTTTCATACGTACCAAAAAGAACACCGGAAAATTACGCATCGGTCAAGGCGTCTATTAACTCTATCCTTTTTTCCAAGAGACTAAATAACTATAGTTATAATTTCGTAAATAAATAATCTACATATCAATTCGTTTCAAGCATATTAGTTGTAAAGAAAGTAGAGGCAAAACGGTTAGAGTCGTATAGTTATTCTATAGAAAGCCATTAAAGGATTGCGAAATTTGCACAGTTATACTGTAGATAGATGGACGATGATGATGATATGATGATATGTATATCAATTAGAAACCTCAAAAGCGAGCGAAAATTTTGTTATCTTTTACTGGAAATTTATATCGAACTTTCCTATGTTTTTTTTTTTTGATGGGCACAGCAATTACTTCTCCTATTTTCCATCCATAGCCTATATTAGTATGTACATTGTGCAATTGATCACTTGATCGGTTAAATTTTGATACAGTGCATCCATTTCGATTGATTTCAATGCATAATATCTGCATAGGAATGCTTTGAGCCACATACAGATATTATTTTTTCTTGTTAGGGAATTTGTTTTGGGAATTAAACATATTTTTGATCAAATTCTTCAAAAATTATCTTAACTTTGTATCACATTGGTTATACCGGAACTAGTCGTCGTTAATTTTTTAAATGACACATTTCAATTTATATTACTTCTTTTTCTTGTTGGATTCTTTAATGGAAATATAGAAGATTTTTTTGGGATTTTTTTCTATCATGCTTTATTTTCACAAATATCCTAAACTTCCGGGTATTTTTGCAAAAAAAAATGGTACCTCGAGAAAAAAATCATATCTTAATTATTTTTCCAGATAATTTTCTAAATTAATTCTGATAGAAATACCATAAGATGTCAAAAAAATGAATTCAAAAAATGCATTTCATGACCTAGGAATTATATGGAAAGTTATGACTACTTTAGACGATCTGGAATTGGATTGAAATAATCGTTGGTTAAAACTGGACTTTCTATTTATGGTCGTTTTCCCAAAACAAATGCCCTAACATGAAAAACATTATCCTTGTACTATATCGATGAACACATCTCTTATTTTAATTACTTCTTTTTTATTTCTTGGATTATGAAAAACAGTTTAGTTACATTTTCCATTCAAGATATTTTGCTATTTGAATGAAATTTTCTACAAAGAGTCTATTTTTTTAATTTTTTTTGTTAGCAATTCTTTGCCTAGAAAAGTAAATTTATAAATTTTAATTACTTTTATTGTTAATCTGTTAATCAATTTGCATAAAAACTGAAATATTTATGAAAATACAAAAACAAAGCTTTGCCAGAAAACCTTTTAACAGCAGTTTTCCATTAAAAACAAATAAATAAATTAACCCCACCGAAAAAGCAAAAACAAACCATACTATATGTAAAACGCAATTAATTCCCAATTGGAAATCAATAACGTAACAATTCCCAAATTCTGAAATCCTGAAATTTCACGTTTCAACATTTGATTACTATAAGTATCGCCCGCTATAATCAAACATAATAATTATAATTAAACGTAGCACCGTGAAAGCGATTAATTTGCACTGAGAGAGAGAGAGAGAAAAAAGCAACCCCAATCCGAAAAGGGTCCTTCAATAATCGTAACCAGTAACCACTAAGGAATTTGGTTGAGTCGTGATTAAGTTTACTACTTCGAGCAAAGTTCGGATAACCGGGTAAACTAAAAAAACAGAAAAACAATTAACGAAAAGAAACGCATTTTTGCAAACACACACACACACACATACAAACATTGAAACACATTTACACATAACATACATAAAGCAGATAGATTTAACCGAGAAATTTGCATTGAACATTACACACCTCGTATTTTACCATAAGTGTCGTGTATTTATAAATATATTTACATGTTTAACTCAAAAATGATATACTAGTAATAACAATTAATTAATCATTGAAGTACATGATCTCAATTTGTATGCACGAACAAAGCCGCCCCATACCGATTTGTCAAAACTAGCCCCGATCATCATATTTTGCGAATATCTGAATTGCCCTGTATATAAAACAAAAAATGGTATTGGTATGATACTATTATAATGATGAGGAAAAAATTTAATGATACTAATAATAATAATTAATAATAATAATGTAAACATTGACATATATATTATATTTGTAACCTTGATAAATGCACAATTTGGAATTTACATTATATATTTGTATTGTGTGGTATATACGGGGTCATTGTTTGACAACGAGATGCAATGAATACTTCCTTCTTATTTTATCTTAATTAATTCTATTCATACTTTTTTTTTATTTAAATCTGTATTTTTTTATAGTTTTTCTTCGATGAATTTCTCTAATATATTCTGCCAATTCTCAGTTTTCAACTTCTCATATTTAGGAAGAAATCTTTAAAATCATTTCTTCCAGAAAGGAAATATTCAAAGTGTCACGTTTTCAAACGTTAACCCGGTATAGTACTCCTTTAATATAATAAATATACCGAGACATTTGTATGTGAAAAAAAGTATTTTAATTACTAGAGCGATAATTGATTATATTGTTATGTTTTGATGTAATGTACTTGTATAGAAAGTTATAATTTAATTATATATTTCAAAGATTAATTTATAAACCGTAATTGAAATATATTGTATTGATAGCTTTAATAATATAATTAATTATATGAAGATATTTACTGTAATATGACTTATATAATAATAATTTACTAATGTTTAATAATTAAAATTAATTCGTAAACGGAATTAAATTGATGACAAGTATTTATTATCATTAAACGGATATTCTTATTAATTAATATTATACAAATAATAATGTAGATTGATCGAGAATGTGATTGGAAGAAAAATAATAAATATTAACTTTTAATGTGATCCACTTTGTACTCATTGTTCATTCTTTTCTTTTTTTCTTCTTCTCAGTTTTATCGTACATTACAGGTAATAAAAATTGTCTTTAAAAAAATCAACATTAAGAAACTAAACTTCAAAGACAATTTCTATAAGCTTTCTTCGACAATTTTACTACTAAATTGATTGCACTTAGAAATATGGTTATTAATATTATTACCATTATTAAAGGTTGAACGAAAGCACTTTGTAGGTATAAAGTGGAGAAATGCAAGTAATAGTTTTTTTTCTTCTTCGCATTTTATTTTGCTTCTTCGTCTTCTGCTTTTCATCTACCACGCGTACTGTCACGAGGAAGAAGAAGCATCAGATGCGGAAAGCGAGCCTTGTGCATGCACCTATAAACCTCATTCGATGGAACAACAAAAATTATTCACTACAAATTCATTTTCGAGAATTTTCTTTTTCTCTTTGGAGCGACGTAAGTACTTTCACGAGTAAGCACTTCACATAAAATAGCAGAAAATCATTACTTCAATTATTCTTATTGATTTTTTATTTCATTTCAAGTGATTTGCTTATTTATCATGTTAATTTTTTTTATTAATTTTTAAAGAATTTTTCCTAGTTTAATCAGTTTTTTTTTTCACTTTATAAAAAGGATTTTCTAACAAAACAAAAATATATTTCAGTAAATGGAATTTAATTTTCACTTCATTAACAAATCTAATTAAATTTCATTTATAAAATTCAATTATGTTTAATCAATGCACTAAAAAAATGATTTATTGCTTATAAAATAAGACGTAACTTCTGATTCGACTAATTTATGAAGTCGTAAACATAGAAACATTAGTTTCAAAGCCGTTAAAGACATTAAAAAGCAACAATTTATTAAACCATATATCAGAATATAAAAAATGTAGTAATTTTAATAGATATAAAGTATTAGTTAATTTTATTCATTAAATTTTAAAAACTGCATAAGGAAGAGTTAATCTCAGCTAAACCAACATTACTTAAAAATTAAAGTCCCAAGCATTTGTGTTCCATTGAAAATTGACAAAAAAAAAAAAATTATTCAAAGCCCACAGCCAAACAAGCCCATTAAAAGTTTTTCTTAAAGAATGCGCTAGGAGGAACACAACTGTACCACTTTTAGAATTTATTGGGTGCCCTGTTTTCCCTGCGTGGAAAAATTTCGTTGGCGAAATGTTTGGTTTAGTGTGGTGCGAACAAACTAAAACTTGTGAAGAAGAAGCCGAAGCCGAAGTCGAAGCCGAAGAAGAAGAAGAAGAAGAAGGCTACAAAAGGAAACGGAGTTGACCTTGAAGGAGGTCACTGCAGTGACCTGGAGGTGCACTTTACCTACTTCTGCCGGGACCTATTTTACCATTTAAAAGTAAGCACACATAAAGCATAAAACACAAAGCGCACTTTAATGCGAAATGCAGCCATTACTTTTACCTACTGTAACTCTAAGAGTACGCAGTGCACACATATTGCTTGCTTCTTTCAAAAATAATAATAAAGTCATTAAGCCTTGCAATGCAAGTCCTGCAATCGAAACCGTATTAAATTGCATTTCAAGTTTCGAATTTTATTGAAAATTCCATTTAGTTAATATTTTTTCATTCATAAATCAAAGATTAACTTCTTCAAGCAAATTAAGCATTGAATTATAAACGAATTTGTCTTGAGACGAAAATTTAAATAAATTTTACATCATTTTTATTTAAATTTAAAATATGCTTCGATTGTACAATTTTTAATCATTTATTACGCAAAGCTGATAAATGTAAAATATGTTAGACTTTTAGAAATTTAGAAAAATTAAAAATTAACGAATTTTTGGAATAGTTCGCATAAGCTAATTAGCATAAATATGTTTATTCGAATTTAAATTTCGCTTTGAACTATTTAATTAAAATTATACCTCTAATGTATGATTAATATTCCTTTATTAGGAACAGTTAAACTAAATTCAATTATATACAAAATTAATTAAACATTATAATAATTTAATTTAAAATCACTAGTAGGAAAAACAGTTCAAAAACAAAATTACAAAAATGTTGATTTCAAAATCTAAAAAAAAAAACATCAAATTAAAAAAAATTAGAAAAATTCTATGGTTTTAATGATTTTTAAGCTTTTTTATCTAATAAACTATTTAGCAAATAAATAGCAAAAATTCTACTTTACTTACATTAAGCACTCAATAAATTTTGTAATAATAATAATATAAATAACGTTATTGTAGTTTTATTAGTCTAATAAAAAGAAATTAGATGAATATAATTGCATACAGATAAGCATTATCTGTAAAAAAATTTATGGCTCCTACTAAAATTCACAAGCTCGTGTAGAGAAAATATTATTACCGTCATAAATTCAAGTTGATACTACTATCTCCTATTATAAAAAGATAAATTATTTTTTCATTCATACAATATATGTAATATAAATTTTTGAAGCCTAATTTATAGACCTAACAAGAGAAAAATCATTTAAAAACTTTACTTGTTTATTGTAAACGCAAAAAAAAGTAAGAAAAGCAAACTTTTTCCCAGTTTTCTAGCTTGGCAATAAGAACAAACTTATGGTAACTTTATACATTAGACATATCGTTTGAAAATCAAAAGTAGAAAGTACTCTTTCTAAGCACTTCCACTTAAATCAATTTAATTTATTTTGTACAGATTGTCGTTGCAAAAGTTTTTCGCTTGCAATATAGAAAATAATTTTTGCTCTTACCATCTTACTGGTGATATAGAAACTTACTGCACAATAAAAAATACAATTATAACTTTCATAAGAAATAAATAAAAAACAAACATAACATAAATGAAATCATACGTTACATACCGATGTAATTATAATTAATAAATGAAGGAAAAAAACTATTTTATTATGTTGTAAATTAATTTAAAAATAATTAATAGCAATTATAAAGGCAGTAAAAGAAATGAGGCAAAATATCTGTGTGCATCAACAAAGAGCGATAAAGTGGAAAAAAGAACTACCTATAGTAAGTGAAGCGATTCGCTGAAAAGTAAATGCAATAAAGTGAAATTTATAGAGCAAAAGCAATTTTCCCCGTGCACAAATAAGAGCAGAGTAGAGCACATGACGATCATCATCATCATCATCGTCATATAATTATCTTAATTGACGCGAGCAGAAAACAAATCTTGCTTTCCGATACACAAGCCTAATAAACGGCATACGAACTACTACTGTACCACCTAGATATTAACTTTGACGTGTCGCTGCTGACCTTAATTAGAGAATATAGTTATTAAGATGATTAATAAGTGGCATCTGCAAGGGAAAACGTTTCCGTCGCTCTGGGTGGAATCAATCAATCTCTCTCTACTCACTCGCATAGATAGATAGATAGATCTCTTCTCATAACTTCAGTCTTCACTCTATTCGCATTTCGCATAGACATCACGTAGAAATGCCTAAGAAGCTTGGAAGCGTGTCAAAGATGAAAAGGGAAAATCGCGACGCAACGCGAATAAGGAGATCTCTTCTTTGTGGGATCAAAAAGCGACAACGAGAAATTATCGTTGTTGCTCTTAATATGTCGCGCTACAGCTAAATTAAAAGCACTCACTTTATAATCTCATTGAGATATTTTATTATTACTATATCGTTATTATGGGATTAGACGTTAGCGTTAGTTTCAGATGTATCTGATGGTAAAGAAGCCCCGAAGTGAACAAGGCCATCATCCGGCAGTTTCTGCGAATTCATTAATTTCATCAATCTACATTTATCCGTATACTTAATACTTTACAACTTTTACCTACAAGAGAAATGGATTAATGATTTTTTTTTAATTTGCCTTCGATAAATAATTATCAGTTTGTTAATTTATTGCTATACTAGTTTTTCACTTTTTAAATTAATTAGAGGATCATTAATGGTCTTTTTACTAATTATCTTTTAACATATTTCCATTAAAAAAATATTTTTTTTTGCAATTTTAGATTCTTTTAATTACATTTTATTAAATCTGGAATTCCACATAGTTTTGCTTTGAGCTTTTATATATTCAAAGTAGCTTCCTTTTACATCGAGTTTGCTTTTAGAAATTATCAGTTTTATGAATTTCACATCCAAATAAAATTTTCTTAATGGTTTATATTGAAAAAGCGTAGTTTTCAATTAAGCAAAAACTCAAATTTCTTCTTTTTAAAGATAGTTTAAAGGTTTTAAAGAACTTTTTAAAGTTTAAATTAAGTACTTTAATTTAAAAAAATTAATTAGATCAGCAAAAATTAAATTAATTAAAAGCAAACAAATGTTCAAAATAATAAAATCAATAAAGATTAATTAAATCGATAAGTTAAACACAATTTCAATTTTCGTAAATTTACTGACATCCAATTTTATAATCGAAACGTTCGATTTTTATTTGATGATTGATTCAAAAGCGATTACCATTCCATACTAATTAGTAATCATTATTGTAATTACGAACCACTAATACATAACATATTAATGTGCTACTAATGATCACAATCTATCTAATTAATTAACAGAAATTAGCTTAATTGCTCAGAAATATGAACTCAAATAATATCTGTAATAGCTCCCACAATTATATTTACTGTTTTATTCTTTACATGTCGTTTTTTCTTCTTCTTGCTTTTATTGTTATTAGTCGTGTTCTAATTAGTATACAACAGCATCAGCTACTAGGCATAAGCGACAAGTTCAATCGAAATTAATTACCAATCGATGCGGTTCGAAATACATCGCGTGTCAATAATGATGTTATCACAGAGAGAACCGAACAAGTCGTGGGTGTTATTTACTTATAATAGCGCTAGTAACGAACCGTTAAGTTTGTATTTAATTGATGATGCTGACAGAAAGAAACTGTTTTGTTTTTCGGACCTCGAACCGTGCGGATGAAATTCGCAGTTGGCAATTGCAAGACAATTATGCCGTTTTCCTTAAAGAACAGAAAAAAATTAATGATCTCTTTAGTTGTTCTTCATGTAACTTGTAACTGAACTTAAAAAAAACCGTTAACTTTTTGTTAACTTTTGCCGTTGTTTTATTTCATTTTTTATTTTATAAATCTTTTGCATAAATTTTCTTTTTATTCTATAAAATAAACACGGAATTTTAGCAGAATTTTAAAGAACAAACAAATTGATCCAGTGCGAAGCAACAGGACAAGCACACGAAGGAAGAAAAGAAGAAGAACAGAATAAGAGAGCTCTCGAAGTTTAAACTATAAGCAAAGCATATTTGCTTGTACATTATACGCCGTCAATTATAAGTGTAATTACCGGCAAAAGAAGAAGGAAACGAATGGAATGCTGTTGTCGGTGGTAACGCGCGACCGTTTATCGTTCTTTTCAATGCACTCTCATCTCTTTTCGAGCAATCGCTTTAGCGAGCCCTGCTGACTGTTGTTGCAGCACAGCATCCTTACACCTGGACTGCACTCTGCTTACGCGTCCTTTGCGCCGCCGTTGCACTAAACACCGCTGCAGTGTGAAAATAGAGCCGATGTAAATAGTGTAATGTATACCTAATAGCTAAGACGGCAGCATTGGGAATCTCTCTTGTAACTATAGAATACCTATAGTATACCTAAGCAGGGGAAAAAATCGACAGGAATTGCAAAATAATTGTCGATGAATTATTCATGCTTGGGTAAAGTGCATATGGTACTTGTAATATAACTTTATTATTATTTCTCGCTATTATTTTATTTGCAGCGCTTCCGCATTGACGCATCAGGTTGACGATACACTGATTTACTATTGCGGGAGACAGTTTACTGCGCCCTTTTAATATTATTTACGGCTTCGTTAAAGGATACTAGCGGTTACTGTTTATGGCTTTTCTTGGTTTTGGTTTTATTCTTTTCCTTCCACCGCTAAGCTTTGCGAAATAAATTTATGCAGTAATTATAGGATTGTTCTTCAACGTATACTTTTCATGTTTTTTTTTTCATAAATTGTTATTAAATTTTAACAAAAAAAGTCCAAGGTTATTGATTTAAAAAGGCACTAAAGTGTATGAAGCTTCCATGGGAGATATAGATTTGAAATTAACATAAAGCCTTATCTTCACCAGATGTGTTGATATAAAATAGTTTCATGATAACGATACTTCCAGGTATACCGGAAGTAGCAACCAACTCCATTAATTTAAGCGGCACCCCATAATTTTTATGTCACTTTTAAATAGGATTTAAAATAGAAATAATTGTCTTCTTAACTTTTATATCTTTGAATTTTATTACGAAATTAATTGGTTTCTGTAAAAATTAAAAAAAATTGCTTGGAATAAAGTTTTTTGTATTGAGTTTTCCATCATAAAATCGTTGAAAAAATCGCCGAAAAAACGCAAATAACGCAGTTAAAAAAAATCATGGTTCAAGTGGTACTAAATTCAATGGATAACACAGAGTCATAGAGTAAGTTGTCCAAATGATAGCACTGATTGAGTTGTCTAAATAATTCAGTGAATAAAAAGAAGACATATTTGATGGCTCCCCAAGTTTATTATTTATTCAAAAATAGTGTTAAAATTTTGAGCAACTTAAACAATTATTCAAATTCAAAGCATAAGTAGCTAAACGCTAAGCGCTAAGGGCTTAAGCTTTCTAGCAAAGCCACTTGGTGTCTTATCTCTTGCAAATGTAAATCCATAAACAATTGTTAAACGTTATCAATAAGGCCATAAATTATTTGAAGCCTTCTTCGGCTTAGTTGCGCTCTGATTAACGATATACGTACTGCAAAAGAGATATAAACGGTTATTTTCGTTCTTCAGTTGCATTGCATTTGCTTTCCGCAAAGAGTATTCGCAACAAACAAACAGCTCGATTTTTTATTTCGCGAAATTTCACGGCAATATGTCAGCGCATGGAAATCTCCTTCTGTAAAACTAACATTCTAAGTTCTAACTGTACCAACGCTTAGCTTATAGACGCTTTACTCCTTTTTCACAATTAAGTACTATATTCCGCGCACACAGTATTACACCGAGCCCATAAATTTCCTTATTCGCGCTGGCCAATATAATAAATTGTTTAATCCTTTTCCATCGGGCGCTCGTTTTTTCCTCTCTTCTCCAAACATGCCAGCGCGAGCTAATTATTAAGAGTTGCATTAATCAAATCGAATGCGCTAAGGAAGAAGCGAAGGAAAAGAAGGAGCGCGAACGAGCGTCGATTATTTTTATGGGCTCTAAAACGTAACTCAACAAGTGGGACATGCAACGAACGAAATAGTTTTTGGCCTTTTTGATCGCAATGGAAAGCTGCTACATGTGGAAGTAATTGAAGAAACGTTAATGTTTGTCTACGACGGCATATAGCCATGCAGTAAATTATAATTTGCTTGAATGCTAGAGACTTTTACTCGTCCGCTCAAATAAATTGTTGCACACTAGCAAATTGCTAACATTATTTGCTTTAATTACATTTCCAGATATTTCTTTGTTTGTTTCTATTTAATGAAATCAATTGTCTGATGATGATTTATTTACTTATATATTTTTTACTTTTTATATTTAATTTTATAAAATAACAACAAAATTACATTCTATTTTTTTCTGAAAAATGTTATCTTTTAGAATATTATATAATTTAGATTCATTAATTTCCAAATTTATTTGATAAAAAGTGAAAATAAAACCATTTAAAATCTAAAACGAATTATTTAAATTTTTCTTAAAAATTATTAATAATTTTAAGATGCATTAATCAAAAATTATTTCCTGTTAACTCGTTACATAAGATTTCGATTAGAAAAACTACTTAAAAAGATCAAAATATTTCGAATGTAGCTTCCGCAATTAATGAGAATAGCATAGCTAAACATTTCGCATTTACTTCTAACTACTTCACGCTTATAAATCTTGTCAAATGGCAGACAGATATTTCAGTAATTAACTTGTAAGAGCATTGATGGGTGAATTAATTTCGTTCGGTTTAAATGCAAATGAAGCGCGGCCCAGTTTGACAATTTTTGTTCTTCTCTTTTCATTAAGTAGTCTATTTTGTGATTTTAATTTAAAAAAATAACTTTCGTTACATTGTAAAGAAAACACTTTTGAATAAATGTATTTATTATTTTATAAATTAATCCCTTTACAGAAAAGGTTTTCTAATTTATCATTAAGTAGAAAAAAAAAGAATGAAAAAAGCGGTTAATTTTCTAATGAACTAAATTTTTCAAAATGTATCTCATGTTAGTAGTTTTATTACTTTTAGGATGATTTTTTTATAGTCACTTGAAATTTTTCATTACCATAAACCTATTTTTTATTATTAATAATAATCCTAAAGTCCATTGCTAATGTATACTAAACCAGCATTTTTTTTTAAATTACGGTTTATTAATTTCTTACTAAAAAGTACCTAAATTATACAAAGTTGAACGATATGGCAAGTGGCTTTAGTTGCAATAAAACAATTTTTTCTAGCACAATATTAATTTTTAAACAATTTTAAAACAATATAATACAAAATTAAATTTCATAGGGCGTGATAGATAATAATTTTATATTTTAAGAAAAACAAGTTTATTTTTATTAATTTAAAACCAAATGCTTTCATTTTGAATTATTAGCAGTTAGTAGCAATTCACATTTAATTATTATTGCCAAATTATTCAATTTATTTTATAGCTCAATCATCATTGTTTATTTACTCATTGCTGTCGGGCTTAATTTCCAGGGCAAACCTTACAAATCACAAATAACCAATTCATATACAGACGGAGAGTAATAATTAAAGGGAAAGTAGATTTCGACAATAATCGATTGTTCATTATAGGAAACCAGCTAAATATTGATAATTAATCAATTAGCTAATTGTTGGTTGTCCGCAGGTCTAACGAAATTACAGTTTTCACACTTCGAACGCTCGCTCACTGCTGTGACGGCCGTAAAAGGATCGATTTCGAAAAGTTATCATTATTAATTAATTGAAGACTTTAAAATATTCAACGCGGATTCTAAATTGATAATTGCCAGTTCGGCGACGCGCTATTAATTAGAAAAGTACCACGAAGGAAACCTCCGTATATGATAGATCTATAAAATACTCTGGTGATCTGCTAACCTAAATTTTGGCGTTGTTTAATTATAATTATATTGGCAATGGAATTGCTGTATTCTTCTTCTTCTTCTTCTTCTTCTTCAAAATATCTAAACTCTTGTTTGTATTTATGACAGGACAGGCTATTTCGGACGATTTTAACTAGTTTATGAGTCTCTGAAACCAAACTAAAAGCCGCTTCCATTAATTTCGACAAATTCCCATGATCCTCGATTGAGCATGAAGAAGAAATTCTAAACATCTCTTTATGTGAGAGCATCATTTTTTACGATGCAGAAACGCGCGAAACAAATCGATCGCTCACAATAAAAACCACTAATTAAAAGTAACAGTATATTCGCATCGATTTCATCATTCATCGTTATTTCTGTTCGGACCATCAGGATTAATTTTTTTTCTAAATTATTCTAATTTGGAGAATTTATATTTGCAATAAAAGAAATTGCCGTTAAAGATAACTTTTTTCTTTTTTTTTTCACTGCAATAAACATTGAAACAATAACACTGGTAAACAATGTTTTTGTCGCATGAACTTTTTATTAATTATTTTGTTTGTGGGCCCATCTTCGTTAAAAAAATAAACAGTTTTGTTCCAGTCACGTGCAGTTTTTTTTTGTGACAGCTATAGGGCCATTATCTCAATCCGTAAATGGTAACTTCAACAGTTTTTAAAATAGAGATTCAGATAAATTGACCAAAATTGGGCAGAATTTTACGCCCAACTTATACCCGTTTACAAAAGTCAGATATCAGTCCCGATTCCCGAATTTTCCAGAACTAAAAATGTCGATTTTTTATGTATTCTAAGAAAATTATTAGGCATACAATAAACTTTGTTAATTAATTCCAAGAAATCTATTTTAGATGGAAAAAAAATTGTTCCTAATAGATGTTTTCAAATACTATCTAAATAATTTATCAATTTTTTAATAGCTTGGTTGATTTTTGAGAAAAAAAATCATGTTTTTGATTCTAAATAGTAATCATAGTATAATATCACACAGATATCCGATGCCGCCAAAAAGTTTTCGTGTGACCATAAAAAGTATACACTATAGACATGCAGAGCCCCCCCCCCCCACATTTATTTATTTATTAAGGAATTGGGTTTTTTTGTTTATATTTAAAATGACAACTTTTTTTTAAATTCCTTTTGTTAAATTTTTTTCTCCCTCGGTATAGATAAATAAACTTAATGGATTCGAATCATTTCATCTGGAAAAACAATGCTCTATCTAATATTTAAGAAGTAATCTGCATTCAAAACAAATTTTAAAAGTTTGTCATAATTAGTTAAAAAAAGATCAACTGATAAAATCAAAATCACTTAAGATAAAAATATGTGAGATACAATAAATCAAATTAGTTGTGGATATGTGTTTTTTACGTTTATCGCAGGCGTCTTATCCTCCTTGAGGGCACCGACGATTCTTATGGGGTTTTGTATAAATTTAGAATTCACTTACTAAAATGTCGTCTTTTCTCTTCTA
>JASKGO010007781.1:0-29599 GCA_030556065.1 Holobus sp. GC000080 | reverse complement strand
TAGTAATTAAATGAGTAAAAGTGAGAAAGAAAAACCCCACATAAATATCAGTAACTCCGGTAACTCCTATTTACTGAGAAATTAAATTTACTGAAAGGTGAATATACCGGCCCTAAATGAATTTAATTTTTATACAATTAAAATTAAATGAATTTTGTGTTTATGAAATAGAGGGTGGATCAAATTGGTTTTCCATATTGAGGTTTTTGGAATCAATTTTCGTGAAAACAAATATAACGACATCTGATTTTTCTTTTGTCTTTCGCTTTCTTTGTTATAGTGAGAAGTTTAGATTTTTAAAAACATTAAAAGACTTCCATTTATTATGGTATTGATTTCTTGAATGAAAATGTATGAAAAATAATTTGGGTTTTCTTCTCCTATGACTTGAAAGGGAAAATATGAATGAGACTAAGGTAATAAAATTGTTCTTTGATAGTGGTTTCCTTTGATGAAGATTTTCTTTCCATTTATTAATACATCATATAAAATAATTATAATTAAAAGATATTTGTTTTAGTTAAGGAATTGTCTCAAAATGTTAAGGTTTAAACCGCTTACACAAAAATAAAGGACTTGTAATTATTTTTTAATATTCTAAAAATATTGAATTATTGAAATATTGAGCTTTTGTTAAAAAAATGATTATTATAAATACAGAATCAAATGATTATGACGATGTACTCTTTATTTCCTAAAAGATGACATTAATTTTCAAAATCCCCTGCATAAGAAAATTATGCTTATATTAATATGGGAAAAATAATCAGATTATCTAAAATTGAGATATTAAGAATAAATTGAGAATTAATTTCATTAGGGGGATCTTTCCAAAGTATATTGAGCTAATAAAGAGAGTCATAATCTCCGTGTATATTTGCCCAGAAACTATAAATACAATTAAAACTTTGTTATGGCCAATTTTGAAATATAATTACACGAAGATCATAAAAGGAGAAAATTTGCATAAAGTTACCAAAATTATTTTAAGCCATAATTATGCTATAACATCATAACCATTGGCTAATAATTTTAATGTTAATGCTAAAGCTATATATTTTCTAATATATAATAATATAAACTATTAAAATAATATTATAAAAGAAGAAAAATTAATAAAAATAAAAAGATGACAAAAGAAAGTTTTTTGTTTAATTTAACAAAACTTTTGAATTTATATGTATAAATCATTGTCAAATTTGCATAAACAATTTTTGCATTACAGGCGTAAAGTTCTTTCTGAGCAATTGATAGAGAGAAAACAAGGTCGCGTTATTTATCATTGTCAAGAACGACATATTCTGCGACACCAAAGAGGCTTTCTGCATTGTGGTGGGTTCCGCTCAGAGAATTGTATGGCAATACCAAAGGACCTTCCGTTCATATAAATTTCAAATTCTTTACAATAAATTATTAAAACATAACTGCCAACTACATTTTGAAACGAACTTATAAAATTCCTTTCGAAAATAAATTCTATTATATATTTTTTAGTTTTTTTTTTTTTTAATTTAATCTTTTTCTTATTATATGATACGAAAATCTACTTAAATCGACATAAAGGCTTATTTTTATTTATTAATTATTTAGTTTTTATTAAATTTCTAAATATGAAAGGAATAAAAGCTAAATTTATAAATGAAAAAGATCTGAAGGCGCCGGGCACACATTACAGTCAACTAAATGCTCAAAAATCCCAAATTTTCTGTATAAATTTGTTGTTTTTTATTTCAAAAAATTATTTTACTCGTAGAATCCAATATTGAATTATTCTGTGTTGTGTAGATATGCAGAAAAAAAGTATCAAGTTTCCCGTTTAATAGTTTTTTTTTTCCAAGACCAACATTTTGGTTTTGGTAAAATATTAAGTAAAATTGTATTAAAGTAAACTAATTGATTTTTGATCCGTTAATTAATGCAGTGCACGTGCAAAATAATTATTTATCGATGAAACATAAGCGTATAATTAATATTTTGTGGCACGTTTTATCTTCGTTCGCAGACTTCGATGCGGCTAAAAGGGACAAATATTAATTTTACGAAATATTTGCTTTCATTGATCTATCTGTCGCATTGGCGCCACGAAAATCTTTTTATTTATCTTTTCTGTTTTTAGAAGGAAACGTGAAAATGGGTTGCAGAATTTCGAAAATCTGCAGGAGCATAAAATGCGCCGCGAAAGGCAACTACGAAGAGGACTCGACATCCACTTGCACGTCTTCGGTGGACATGGGATCGTCCCGAATGGTCACTCAGCAGCACCGAGTCTCTTCCGCTAACAAGGCTTGCATGTGCGGATCGTTTCTGGCACGGATGTTTCCGGTCAATTTCATACGAATGTTGATCAAAACACCGGATGTCAGTATGTCCAAATTGGAAATTAGTAAGTTCCCATTACTATTTTATTATTATTTATTAATATTTTAAACTTTTTCTGTTAATACTTGGAATAAAAGTAGAATTTATTTTCATTAGCAACTTTGATAAAAATGAAGGTTTAGCTGCCGTATAAATTTTCCGGATGATAAATGAACCTATCCAACAACTAATTATTTTCAACCAAATGAGGTAACATCCGAATATACATATCATGCATTGTGTAATGTCGAAAGTAATGTTAATTACACGTGATTGCAGGTAGTATAATCTATCTGGTAAATTGTAACATTAACAGTGACGAATCCATCAATCATAAAGATAGATAACAAACATGCTTACTGTGAGATCCCTTTGGGCATAGCTTTCGCATTAATTGTAAACGGTCAAAGTTGCCGATACGGAGATTATAATGGAAATATTCCAATTTCCAATCAATATTAACCGCAGACTTTAATTTGTATGTACCGAATACGGTTGCCATCGTGGCTTTCAAATATTTGACTTTTGATAGAGCATAGAGAGCTACTTCTTACTCTAGTCCTAGTGCATTTCATATCATTTTGTATAAATAAGATATGTTATGCAAATAAAAAATAAATAAAAAATTACAGATCTTCTTTGAAAACGCTCTCATTAATTTACGGAAATTTAGTTGTGGAATTTTTAAAGTAATGCAAAGTTGAAGTGAACGAAAAAAATAAAATGCAGATAGATTTTTTCCCTAATAAATTACCATTAGCTAATAAAATTGATTTAAATTAAAGAAAAAAGAGAAATTATAAATACAGTAAATTTATTAAAGATGCACTTTACTAATGCACTTCTAATAATTTTATTAAAATAACTTAGGTTTTAGTAAATAAAACAATTTAGTTCGTCTTTGAAAATTTTTATTAATTTGTGAACATATGTATAGTAGGGGATGATTTTTATTGTAATAAAAAATTGAAGTAAATGAAAAAAGATTGATGTATTTACAAATAAATTAATATTATCTAATAAAATAGAATTAAAATTGTGAAAAGGAAAACGAGAAATTATAGATTCAATAAGTTAATTAAAGAAAATATAACTGAAGGCGCCGGGCAGTCATTGCAATCGCTCATTAAAAATTTAATTGTTTCTTTTCTACTTTTTCCGAAATTATTTTTACTTTTCTAACAAAAAAATGAATTATTTCTATAGTGAAGCCAATAAACAATTAGGTAATGAAGTATACATTTTCCAAATAATGGTTGCAAATGTATTAACTTTTAATTATTTAAACTACTTTGGAAAATGCATTTACTATTTTATTATTTAAGGATATTTTAAGTGTCAAATGCACTTTCCACCGAGGTTTTCAAATATTTAACTTTTGATTGAGTTCGTCATATAATTTTATTTAAAAAAGTTAAGTATGTGTAAATAAAACAATTTAGTTCGTCTTTGAAAATTGTCTTTTTATTAATTCATGGAAATTTGTTAGGGGATGATTTGTAAAGTAATAAAAAGTTGAAGTGAATGAAAAAAACTAAAATACAGATTGGTCTATTTACTGCACAAGCTAATAAAATTGATTTAAATTGTTGAAAAAAAAGGAGAAATTACAAATAGTACGAAAAATTTCTTAAAGAAAATGTATCTGAAGGAGTCGGTCAGTTATTGCAATCATTTGAAGATCACTATTTTAATTTTTCCTTCTTTAATTTTTCAGAAATTATTTTTTATCCTTAAAATAAAAAAGTTATTATTTTGATAGTGAAGAGCATTCAAAATCAATAAAGTGTAAATTTGACAAGCAATGGTGACAATTAATTTAATTACTTTAAAAAAATTCGACTTATTCTAGTTCTGGTGCATTCCGTTTTACTAATGCACTTCATATAATTTCATTTAAAAAAGTTATGTTGGCAAATAATAAAAACAAAAAAAATTGAAAAATTTCCTTTCATAATGGAAAATTCTCTTTTTTTTATTAATTTATTGAAATTTCAGTATGGATGATTTATTAAGTAATAAAAAGTTGAAGTGGAATAATATACTGTTCGGTTTATTTACATCACATGCTAACAACATTGATTTCAATTTTTGGATTGAATAGTTTTGAATATTTTCAAATCATGGACAATCATTGCAATCAAAATATAATCACAATTTTAATAGTTTAATTTTAGTTTTTAAAATTTTTTGGATTTAATTTTAACTGTCAGACTAAAAATAAATTACTTCTCTATATAAAGACCATAAAAAATTAAAAACATATGAATTTTACAAATTACGGTAACAAATTTACCAGTTTTTAACTTAAAAAAAAATGCAACTTTTATTGCAATTTTATAGCATTGGTAAATATCAAATGCACTTTCCACCGAGGTTTTAAATATTTCACTTGTGATAGATCTTTTTATGTTGCATTTTATTATATTAATGCACGTCATTTAATTTCATTTAAATAAGTTATGCACGACAGTTGAAAAAAATTATAATGCATCTTTGAAAATTGCGTCTTTATAATAATTCATGGAAATTTCATTATGGATGATTCATTGAGTGCCTAATAAAAAGTTACAGTGAACATAATATGCAGTTTGGTTCATTTACAGCACTCATTATAATTATGAAATGCATTTCGTAATTAAAATTTAAAACTGACATTTCATTTATATAACAAATGCAGTCTGACGACAGTAGTATGGTATTCGAAAAGAACTTTTAAAAACAATTTTCATTATTTATGAACCAATACAATTAGCTAGTTAAAATATAACTTTTTACTCTTTCTTAGTGCTGTTAAGCTCGAACATACAATTTTTATAATGCACAATTGAATCTTAATGAAAATTAACCGTCATTACAAATTTCTTTAAACGAAAAGTTCTGAAGGGCCAAACATCAGTTGGAATTAGGTTCATTAGCACATACAGTATGTAGTATACGAAGTAGGAACCGAACAATAGGCCATTGGCAGTGAATTTAGACGCGGTCGTCGTTGTGTCGTTGTTCGAACGGTGCCATAATGCGGTAATTCTAATCACGTAATTAATGCTCGAAATGCTGCTTAATATTTACGCACATTTCCGTGCATTTAATCTATTAAAGCACAATGTGGGCATTGGTATCGATTGTACAGCTGTTCCGTAGGTATACCTATTAGGCGTGGGTGTATGCAAAGAAGTGTGTGAATGTACGAGTAGTCCGTTGGTAGTAGGTACATGCGAACAACAATTTTCCATGGGACACGAAAGCAACCCTTACAGTGCTTTTTATCGCGCTATATCATTGTTCGAAATAAGTAATTTTTTTGACTTTGCTATGAAAACTTGTTAACAATTTATAATACCGAAATAATGATTTTAGTTGTTGGCACGGAATAGTAATCGGTATAGTTATTTGGCAAGCACATTCTGCAAGCACAATGCAAGTAATAATATTTGCAAGTCAGCTTGAATGGTGAAAATTATGCTTCGAGTGACATTTCATGCAGTAAAAGTAATAAATGAATAGTGTTGCAATATTTTATCATACTAAAAGTTTAAACATAAAATTAAATACAAAACAAAAATACGAGTAACCTTTACTAAAATAATGCCGTGAAGTAGCTGGGCTATAATTGGAATTATATTATTTTACGCAAATTGAAACCGATTCAATAATGTAAATATTCAAATATTAAATTGACAAATATATTTTTTTTAACTACTAGGAATTAAATATAAAATTATTTTAATTTTTTAATTTTTTATTTTCGGTTATTTTTTTTCAGGAATTATTTTTATCTTTGGGGCTAGAACTAAATTATTTCGATGGGGTAAACCTTAAAAAATCAATAAAATATAAATTTTAGAAATGGCGATGATAAATTAAGTCAGTTTTCTATTAATTAAATAATAAATAAATGAAACTTTTATTTACTAATGGCTTGGTTTAAACTTTTTGGGATAAACAGAATTTGATTTAAATTTACAATATAATGCAATCAATATATAAATATTTTTTTCCAATTTTAAGTTCATTTTTCCTTTTATTAATATAAATTTGGAATGTAGACAATTTTCAAAAGTTTATGAACAATTTTAGTAAATTCTATTAGTTGATTGAGCTACTTAATTCCAATTAATATTCCTAGATTTCTATTTTTTAAGTCAAAAAGTCAAATTTTAATTTATAAAAAAATGTATCGGAATGAAAAACTGGTCAAATATTGCAATCTATTTATGTTTTTTTTTTTTTCTGTTTTAATTTCTGATTTCTACTTTTTAACAATTCATATTTATCTTTTGGAGCAAGTATATTATTTAGGCAAAGCTGACCAGAATAATCTAAAATATATAAATTATACAAAAGATAATAACAAATTCAGTATGTCTCTAATCAATTAAATGACAAACTGTGAAACTCTTATTTATTAATGCTTCACTTAAAAATATACATTTTAGGAAATATATTATAAATAATTATTATAATAAACAACTTTTCTAAAAAGAAAAAGAAAAAAGAATAAGAAATAATTATCCAAAGTCTAGAAGTTATTCCTTTCACGACCGATAAGAGGAGAAAAACAACAGTTAACAAACTATAGAAAATGAATAGACTGACAAGTTAATAAATTATCGAAGGCATCGAACGTTTCTTTCGGCTGTATTTTTTTTTTCTCCCTGCCTATCTAATTCGTTCGATCACTTTTATGTATAAAACAAACAATGAGACGTTATTCGAGCCCTCGTTAATCCTGTACAATCAAAGCAAATTGTTTATACCCAAAACCGTCGTTAATATCATCAAAGTAGTTTAAGTTGGTGCGAGAATGCAAACTACTACTGGAGCTCAATCCGAGCAAATTTACATAAATTACCCTTTTACACATTCGCGCACCCCAAAAGAATTAATTAAAGGGGATTATCGGGCTGGATTCGTTCCTCACTTGCGTGAAAATCGTTTAGAATGCCGTCGAATAAACAACGCGTGGAAAAGAATGCCTCCGAGTATTGACTTTCTACCCATAAACCCCAAGAGGATTTAGCGATCTTAAAAAAGACTTCAAGACATTGGTAACTTTGTTCGACTTCTTTGAAGCTTAGGCAAACAAGGCTTCTTTTACTACTGTGTAGTTTTCGCGATTTTTTTCATTTACAAGAAGAAAAAAAAATCAACAACAGCTATAGCAGTAGACGAAACTACGCTTTATTGTTTTTCCAATGCGAAAGCATTTCACGGCCTCGGAACTTTTAATTAATTTGTTTAAGCTTTGGCTCAAAGCAACACAATGAATTGTATAATTTTTAAAGCTAAACAATGAATTAAATTTTAAGTTACTTTCACGTTCATGGATAAAAAAAAATGAATTTTTAATGCAGTCGTGAAATGAAACTCCCTCTGTCCCCAATTTTGGTATTCAATTCTGTTCTTATTGTGTCATCTATTATGATAAACAAATAACTATTACTTTTACATTTTTTTACATTATTTAAAATGTTGTTACAAATTTTATATTGTGTTTATTGTATTACTACTTTCCAAGTACAGAGTTTTCCTACTGAACGAATTTGGTTGCAGCTTCTTTAATAGCACCGCGGCTCAATTTTCCCTACTTTATGTTGAAATAAAAACATGTAAAATCTCATTGCGTTGATCACAAGTCAGTTCCTCGGTGTTTCGGTCTCTTCTCTCCTGATTTATTGTATCTCCCATCTCTTTTTCTTAACGGGTGTGATTTTGATTAATGTTTTTTTACTCTTTTTTAACTAATTAAAATTAACTGTTAATATGTGTTTTTAGGGCAAAGTACTTCTTAAAAATTAGTTGCAGTGTTGCTTTTTCTATATGGAATGAATAAAATTTTTTAAACTTATTTACCTTCCTCAATCAAAGAATTTTTAAGAATTGTATACCATAATTTGGGTAAGAGGGAGAATATTTTTTTAATTATCTATACTTTCAATAATATCTTTAATGTTATGACAAATAAACTAACAATTAATTTCTTGTCGTTTAACAATGGAGCTAAATTTAGGTTGGTTGGGTCGCTTTAGCATTTTATGTGACATGTAATAAAAATAATAAATGAATAGTGCAGTAACATATTATCACAAAGTATTTTTTACTACGAAACCAAAATAAATATAATATTTACCAGAGTATTTATATGTTGGTACCCTGAAATAACTGATTTCTTAATGCAAATATAAAAAAAGCAAAAAAGTAATTACATTTTTTTGAAATTGAAGGAACTGAAAAGAAAATTTACAATTCGGTATCTGAAGGCGCCGGGCAATCATTCCGTTCAATCTATGATTCAATATATTTTTTAGCAAACTATTTTCATATTTAGATCAAAAAATTAATTATTTCAGTAGGGCAAACTTGTAAAGAGCATTAAAAACAATCGTAAAAATATAAATATTTTATTACTTTATTTATTTATTAAACAATAAAATCTTTAATGTAATGACGGTAATGACATAAATACCAACAGCAGTATTAACTCTTTGTCATTTAACCTAAAGGAAAAGTTATTAACAAAGGGATGAAATGTAGCCTCGTTTGTGGTCGCTTTAGCGTTTTATGTGAAAAGCGAGTAATAGTTGATATGTTCGTCGACCGCAAATAGGAGGAAAATTTGATAAAGTTCCACGTATCATGCATTTACTGCTTTGTATAAAGACGGTAGCGGTTCAATTGGGTTTTTCTTATGAGATAAATTGGACGTTAACGGACCTAGGCACAATTCACCATTAGTTCACTTTCAGCAGAAAACTCCTCGATCCTTTCTTATTATACGTACAAGTCACAGAAAAAAAATCTTGTTAAATACGATTGAGATTTTTGTATTTCTCTTTCTTATATTTTATTTCACTAATTTTCAAAAAAAAAAATCTGAAACTTATAACAATTGTATTTTTTATACATTAATTAATTAAGCAAGCAAAAAGGAAAAAATGATTACTTTTTAAATTACAAAAGTAAAAATGAACGGATTTGCTATGCAACAATGCAGTGCAAAACCAGAAAACAAGTTCTAAGCAAAATTTAATAGAAACTTAGTCGCTTTACATTTATAATGCAATGACAAAACTTCAGTTGTATACCTGCATGTACCAATATACAGTACTTGCTTCTAGCAATTGCACAAATTCACAAATGACTTAAAATAAATATTTTTTTTTTAATCGAATTTAATAAATCAGAAATTATTACCTATTCAGAAGAAATTTGAAGAACATTAAAAACTATTTTATTACATTAAGTAATAGTAGTAGTACATAGAAAATATAGTTAATTAAAAAATTTAAATTAATTTCAAGTAAAGCAGTAAAACAATGGCAAAACTTTGAAACAAGGTGTGAAGGAGCCAGACAATTATTGCATTCGCAGCCTCAGTGCACTTGACAACACTTCACTCAACGCTTTATTGTCTTGTTTGTAAAAAAACAAATAAAAAAATAAACAGTGCTTTTAATTAATACTTAAACCGGGAATTTAATTTTTAATTTTACTTCATAAATTTTCCCTAAAATGAAAAATTTCTCTGCAAAACTGGTGAAACTATATGTCCATCGCACTGTATATTAAAACATACATAAGGGTAGTCTACAAACGAAAGAGACAAGACAAGAAGTAATGAAGCAGTCGCAAGGTATAAAGTTGCTGAATAATGAAACAGCCCTTTCCCTATTCCAACACACACAATATAGAATAAAGACAATCGCGCGTTTATGTTAATTTATGTAAATAAATACACGAAGAAAGGCTTTCTTATTTTGCAGCAATGAAAGCCGCCCTTTTAATACAGCGATGGTATAGAAGGTACCTGGCTCGCATCGAAGTAAGACGCAGATACACTTGGACAATATTTCAAAGCATCGAATATGCCAGCGAACAGGACCAAGTCAAAGTGAGTACTTTTATAGTTAACGAAGTTTTCCTTATTTATCAATATAGAACTAAAGAAAAAAAAAGGGAGAAACCATTAGTAACTGCATTAACTATAATATAATACATCAGGGTTTTTTGTGTTTGTGCAAATAAATTTACTTATGCTAATGCCGCTGTTGCGAAAGGAAAAGTAAAGCTCTTTTGCCTCTGCACAGGCCGCGGAAACGAATGGGGATATACATAAAAAAACAAAAAAATCGTACGCATAGGACTTATTTATGGCGGACAGAATCGAGAAATTGCCAATCGTTTTCCATCACAAAGCGCAAATCCCTGTTATGCCTCCATATACACATTTATTTTTCCTCCTTTTTTGTTTTATACCTTTTGCTCAAGGAATATTCAATAATTTCATTTGAACATAAAGAAATTTATGCATTGCCGTTTTTCTTTTGAAAACTAATAAATTTCTTGTGACATTAATACCGTTTTATTTTTACTTAAAAGTATTGCATGATGAAAATAGTTTATTTCATAGTAAAAGAAACATTGCATTCATTCTTTTGATATAATATTAAATGCTAAAAATGCACAAATTGGAAAATATATAGCACACATAAAATGATAATCGTCAATTTGTTAAATGTCCGCAATTATGTTTTTATTACAAGATATATTAAACGTAAATTCCACTTTTATGGATTCCGTAATTCCAAACAGAGGAAAAAAAAAACACGAATCTAAATGTCATAAATTTTTACCAGTGAAATGATATCTACAATCGAATGTTTTCCCACTTTAACTGGCAGTTTTCATTTTCGCCGACGAAATGAATATTTCATAGCTTTTCTAGGTGCGCCATAGTTTGTTTAGTCAACAATAATTGGCTCAATAATCGATTTCGCCTCTAATTCATTCATCGAAATGTTTTCATTAAACACTTTTAAGTGATTACCAAATATTTGGCCGTTGAATCCATAACGGTATAATAGTTTCTATAGTTTCCGCCGCTCGCTCATTCAACTGTTAATTACCTTCGTTATTTTTTTATGATTCCATCGATCCTAAGTAAATTTATTGTACTCTTAAAAGGAAAAGTGTTTGTGGCGTCTTATATAAAATTATCAAAGCAACACTTTGATAAAGATAAAAGATATCAGTTTCCTTTGAATAAAGGGTTTATATCTTTATTATTTATTTATGATTAATATTCGTCAAATGATAATAATAATGAAATTATTATTGCTGTTATTATCGAATCAATAATAAACATTCTTATTGATCTCTTTAGGGTTGTTCAAAAATATTGCTCCCTTGGTTTCAAAATATCATTTCTTATTTTCACTACATGTCACATAAAATGCCCAAGCGACCCAACAAGACTAAATTTAGTCTCTTTGTTAAATGACAAAAAGTTAATTGTTAATTTATTTGTTATTACCTTAAAGATATTGTTTAAAATATATATATAAACTAAAAAATATACTCTCTGTTTACCAAATTAAGGAATATACTTCATTAAAAATTTTTGATAATCGAAGATAAATAAACTTAAATACTTAATCCTAAAAAATATTGCTATTACTAATATTTAAGAAGTAATCTGTACCCAAAATTCATTTTAACAGTTTGTAATAAATAAATTAGTTGAAAAAGAGCAACAAAAAAATTGAAATACAAATCAGATACATTAAGAAGAAAAAAAATGGTGATTCTTATGTGAGAAGAGACCGAAACACCAAGAAACTAACTTGTGATCGTTACAATGAAATTTAACAATTCTTTCTGCTGCAAAAAGTAGGAAAAACTGAACCGGGTTGCTATTATTAACGAAACTGAAATTAAATTTCTACTTCATGTAAATTATGTACTAGCAAAGTAGTAATGTAAAAAATATGAAAATTGGAAGAAAAAACTAATTGTAAATTTTGATAAGATTCAATAAAATTTAATCAAGGATTAATGTATTTGTATACCATAATTTGGGAGGAAGTAAAAATATATTTGTATACGATTATTTAAAATACAGGGAGGGGGTATTATTAAATTCTGTATTTAAAATTTAAAAAATTTCAAAGAATTTCTTTACTATCTAAAAAAAAAAGAAGAAATATGAAACCTAATCTATATTAAAGTCGGTTTTTGTTCTTGAAATTAATGTAGAACATCAAAATATTTAATTTAAATAAAGAAAGTACACAATTCTCAATTAAAACTTAGTAAATATTACGTAGAATAACTGAGAAATAGAAATGCATTAAACGTTTAAAACACTTTGAGGCGTCATGGATTTGAAACAATAGGTGTATTATTACGCCGAAGCTTCTATCCATAAATCCACAAGCTAAAGCTCGAAAACAACTCAACTAGAATGTTGATTCGCTAAACAATTAGCTGATAATTTGCGCTAATTAAAGGCTTCAGCACTCGCTTAATTCCCTGCCTCTGGACCGAAAATGAAAATACAAAATCAATAGAACCTCATTGAGCACAAAAACGATTAAATTGTGTCGTTTCCCATCAACTAATTCTCCAAAAAGTTTGTTATGCAAATTGAACATTCGACGATTCTAAGCAGATATTTCGCTTCTATATTGCGATCACTGAGGCGCACGAGTGGTTCGCAAAACGTAGATGAAATGATGCAATTTTACGTTTTACTTTTACCTTTTATAACGCATATGGCATAAGTATATGATACTGAGTGTTTCCAGCAAACTTTTAGTCCCCTTTTGATCATTTAAAGTGGCATCTACGTACGAGTTGTTTATTAAATAAATTTATTATTTGCATAAAGTATCCTTTGCTTTTGTAAGAATTTATTTGAATTGCTACATTAATTTTCATATTTACTGTATGGCAAATGCTGTAATTTGTTACTAGAATAAAAAGAAATGCAAACTGATGTCAAATAAAGATTGCTGATTGAAAAAGAAAAAAACTATTTATAGTGGCGTCCAATTTAGCATGAGCTTTCAGGTGCGTGAATGGAGCTTTCACGCATATTAACACAAAGAAAAAGATATGAGAGCGATAGTATTATTTTTCGATGATCGAAGTGGAACGAGATTAAATGTATTCATGCGAGAAACTTTTTTTTTACAGCTCTACAACTTCTTCAATGCCCTATTGACGCACATACCTAACACTACTAGACCACGAAACTCGGCGGACAGTTCGAAGAGTTCATCAATCGGTGAGAGTTTGTTTATCAACCCCTTTCAACGACGGTCCTCTCCAATCAACCTTTCCACTTGTGACATATAGGATTTTTTTTACTACAATTGTTTTATATTTTAAAACTTGAAACGATATTTATTTTCATAGGAACAATTAAGTTTTAATAATATTAATATTTATTTAATTTATAAAAATATTTGGAATTTTTTGGGACTTAATTTTATATATTTTTTGTCATCATTGATTTTACGAGTACATGTACTGAATGGTCGATTAGCTACTTATATTCCGAAAAAAAAAAAAGAATTGCTGAAGTAATTGAAATTTTTCAAAGTGAATAGCTGTAGCTAAGTAGAACAGGAGAATTTAATAAGATGTAGCAAAATATGTCATTTTACAGGATGCTGCAACAAACGTAATCTAAGCTTAAACAAAAAAAAAAGATCATCCAGTATGTATACAGAAGTAATAATCTGAAATATTTACATCGACACCGGAGAACCGAGAGAGAAAGGAAGATCTGGAAATCTTTTTTACGACCCTCTTTAACGACCATTCGCTTTCATGCGTCCTTCTTTCCAGTCTTAAGGTTTCCTTTTTTTTTTGCTATTTCCGACTGAAGATTCGCTTTTTTCTCGCTTTGGTCGGGAAAATCGCGAGTATCGTAAATGCGAAAAAAAAAAATAGCGTTCACATCTCATTCATAATAAATGCACAATAGGGCCGGGAATAAATCCGAAATGACACTAATTGTATAGTCATCGCTGTGTCATAAAACGCGCCGACACAATTTCACTAGTTGTTGCCATTAAGTAATGTCGCAGAGGCAGTCGGAGTGACTCCACTCTAATTAAATCAAACGATCTTAGTGTGCAGCGTGTTCGCTAATTAAGACCTCGTCAAGATAGTTCCAATCGGTTATTTTAGACTGCAGTTTAATGCGCGGAGAAGATTCAATTAAAGTCCCCGCTTTACATCTCTCTTTATTAGGGATTTTCACTTCAAACGTTCGACACCCGAACAAATCGATTGATGCATAATTCATTTAAATTTAGTATGCCAGTGCTTACAGACGTTTCTACTTTTTTCCATTTAACATTCGCTGATAATAAAATCGAGCTTAGGTATACGACGTAAAACTGTTTTGAATTTCATCGCGTAAATGGATTTTCCGCTAATTCTAGGACGAAATTAAAGGTTCTTTTTTTTTGTTTCCTTGCGATTTATCTAAATTATTTAGTATTTTGCTGATCCTGATTTGTATTTAATGTAATAAGATTGTTTTTGATGTCATTTATTTTTTAATTAATGATATATTTTTAATGTTCTTAATTATACTTAAAATTAATAAAAAAATATTTTTATTTTTTTCAATAGTACAGAAAATATAATAGGTATAAAGTACTGTTCTTTTAAATTGATGAATAAAAAAGAAAATAAAAGCTTCTTTATTTATAAGAACACAAAAGTAACAGCTTTTACGTATAAAAAATTCAAAGCAAAAAAGTATATAAAATAAACCACTTTTATACGAGAAGGAGAAAGTGTAAACAACCAAAAAAAAAAAGACTGCTAAAAAAATATATTAAAAACATTTTTTTTTGTCGCAGCCTCAAGTTTAATAACCACCGACATTTTTATGTATCACCTGATCCTTCCAAGAACAAAGGAACTTTGTAAATGCCAATTTCGGGAATTTCCTAAAAGTCTCAATAATCAATTAGCTAAAAGCCACTATACTAATTAGAAAAAAATCTATTAACATTTTGCAAGTTGGCCTATAAAATGCTTAATGAATCTTTTGTTATTTCTTCCCTTCCGTCCATGTAGAAAATTTAGACATGAATTTCGTGGACGAGTCTGATGACCAAGAGGAGGACGATATGGAGCACGTCGAGAAGAAATATAGAGGTATCCACATTAATTTCCCGATGCAAAAGGACGACCTCGACAAATTGATCGAATTCTTTCGGAAGAAAAAGGTACGAAACAAGGGCAAAGCAGGTAACACCGTAACACTCATTCATCACTGAAGAAGTGAAAATGTTAACATTGTATTGTCTTAATGAAATATTTACGTGGGTGGTTTAGCAACAACGACTTCACGCCAAGTACGTGGCGCAGATATTAAGAGATGGAATTGAGCACTTGAAGTTACAGCCTAATATAAACGTTGCTTCCACTGCGATCTCAAAGCAGGTCACAATTTGCGGCGATTTGCATGGGAAATTGGATGATCTTTTGGTTATTTTTCACAAGGTAGGATTTCGTTTATACCATTTTTGTTTCTATTTCACAAATATGTCTTATTTTTTTAATAGAAAATTATTAAATTGTGGTATCATTTTAATTAAAATAATTGAGTTACTTCCAATATAAGCACAAATGAAAAAAAAATTCCGATGAGTTAGAAAATCTTAGTTATGATTAGCAGTAATAAAGAAAATTGTCGATTATTTTCAAATATAATTCATTTGGAAAAAAAGATATGATTAATCTAAGGAGGGCTAATTTCTAACAATTTGTTTGAAGATAAATTAAATATACAGAGTATATCATAAAGGAATGAATCAATAAATTAAGAAGTATTTTACACTATGATAGCGTTAAGATATGATCCAAATTCAAAATTGTAAGAAAAAATATAAAATAAATGCCAGAAACGAATGAAATAAATGTTGATAATTGGTTGATGGGTGAAAAGAAATATTAATTGTAGATTGAAATATTTGATTAATTAAAAATTGAATATTGTAAATTTGGAAACTTTACGTTGACATGAAAATAATAGGTGCAGTATAAATACGATCCAAACCTTTCATGTTTAAATTTTATTCAAAATTAGTTTTAAAAACGCTTCGTACCGAAAAAAAGCTTGATGTAGGAAAACTTTAATTTATTACAAATAATTGTAATATGAAGGAAAAAAAAATGGAAATGAATTAAATACAAAATTGAATGAATCAAAAAATCGTTGTTTTCTAAAATGTTTAACTCAACGATTGAAAATTTTTGTTATTGACATTATAAAATGTAACTTTGCTATTTATTAAAACAATTATTTAGTAGTGTAAGAAGTAAAACTTCATCCCAATAAATTTTATATATTATTTTGAACTCCATTTAATGTAGTTGCTTCTGATCCCATGGATTCACTTTTGCTAATTTTGCACCCTTATCATGAGAACGCAACTAACTCGCAACTGCAGAGACCATACAATTCCTATAAATTTAATTACTAAAAAGTCTGTATCTCAAAAACAATAAACTTTTAAAGGACCTTTTGGTTTCCACAAATTCGACATAAAATTAAATAAAACACTCCATTTTAAATAAAAAAGGAAGGTGTTCATTTCATACAATAAATTAACTTTTGTTTATCATGTTTTTTTGAGATAATCATTACTGCAGGCTTTCATATAGTAACTACAAAAATGTGAAAAATTGAACCGATGACTTTTAGATAAAATTGATTTTCTCAAACTATTTTAACTCTGAAAACATTACTTCATTAACCCTGTGTAAAATTTTAATTAAAAAGCTTCACATTTTGGCTAAATAAAATGTTAAAAATTTCAATAATTAGATATTAAAGGAATTGAGATTAAATAAAAATATTTTTAGAGTCAATAGGGCCAGCATTATTCAAATAGTACTAGCAATATGATCAAGAAACAAACATTGAGAATATGAAAATAGAAAGTTGGCAGATGTTTGCATTTGCAATGATTTTCGATGATTTTCAGTCTAGTCACATTCGCGTGCACGCTTTATAATGGGATGTATACCGAATCCAAGACGAAGCAATACTAGTGCAAAGCTTGAATACTAATTAGCTCTATATAGACGCTAATATTATAAGCTCGGTCTCTAATCTCTAAACGGTCAACATAAATAATCCCGACTCTCTGTATATCACTTTCAAGATCCTTATACTACATTCATACAAGTATAATTGATTCAATTTAATTAACATTTCTGACGAATATAAATTGACAACATTAATTATAATTTAACTTTCCATTTATTAAAAAAATGGGAAGCCGAAAACCAAAATTTAACTGCTTATTTAAATGAAATATTTTTCCGTAGATGAAAGGTATAATCCGAAAGAGACCTTTCCATATAAATGCATGTATACTGTTATTTTGCGTGTTTAAAGAAGTTTATATACGGCAGCATCTGTCAGTAAAATCAACGAGCCCTTTCAATGGCGCATTATTATATTGAAAAAGCTTTTAGTTTGCCATTGAGAAGTCAAAGCGAGCTTTGCTCCACTTGTCATTTATAAAACTACTACCACCACCCACACTAAGAAATCACTAGAGCTTCACTTGGAAAATATCGTAACTATGAAGTGTATAAAGTTAAAAAAGAACTTTTCCAAGCTATGCCTCTGTTGTGGGATTCTGCTTTTGCTAATTCTGCGTCTTTTTCATTTACTTAACTTTTTTTTTTTAATTTCTCACTTGTAGTTGTAGGAGTGGAAAATAAATCATCAACTCTCATTTGACATTACATTATTATTATTTCAAGCTTTTTTTGTGATTTTGTAATGAATCTTGGTACTTTTTTTATGATTAAAATATTCATAAATTTGATTTTCAAGATGAGATATGAAAATCGAGCACTGAAAATTATTTGAGTGTCATATCAGAAGCTTAATTACAAGAGTAATTGCTCAGAGGAAATTGCATTGCAGGTAATCTTGAACGTGTAATAGGCCGACATAAATTGCCCCTTAAAAGAATTTGTTATTAAGGATCAAAGTAAAGGAATAATTAAATTTAAAATATCCTTTAAAATTTAGAGCAAATTATTTATTATACTTTAAATTACCGAATTATGTTTTTCATTTTTTTTTAGCTACACAAAAAACAAATTATCCAACAAAGTTTGGTCCGTAGAGATTTAAAATCAATTTAAAAGACATTTACCACATTTCATGTGTGGATTTTTTTTTTCTTTGAGTTTGGTAATTGAAAAACCAATAGTATAATTTGTTGGAAAAGCATATTCGTGTTTGGATCTAATGACAACCGAGTCATTATCAGGATTTTCGGTCATGATACGTCCACAAAGTAAACCATTGCATGACCTTTAATAGTAAAGTAAATGGCTAGTGAGTTTGTTTAAGGAATTTAAAGTGTGCTCGATGTATTTGCAGAATGGTCTGCCCTCTCCGGAAAACCCGTACGTGTTCAATGGCGACTTTGTGGATCGAGGGAAAAAAGGACTCGAGGTGTTATTGTTGCTGCTTTCCTGCTTAATTGTGTTCCCGGGTGGCGTTTTCCTTAATAGGGGTAACCATGAAGATCACATTATGAACAGCAGGTAATTTTGTTAATTTTCAAAAATCAAAGATATCTATAAAGAAATTACTAAATTTTTATTGTCTACCTACAGATATGGCTTTATCAAAGAAGTTCAAACAAAGTACAAGGTTGGTATTAAACTTCCAATAAAAAATTAAAAACTTTTAATTAATTTTTTAAGAAATATATAATTGACAGTAAATTTCATGTAATTTAGAAGAAAACTAATAAACTTGGTAGCACTATAAAACATCTGCCATTAAAATGAAAACTGCAGGCACTGCAAGCTTAAGAAAGCGTAAATCTAATTCACTTTTGTGAATCGTTCCATTTACAGAAAAACGCGGAAAAATTGCTCAAACTCATTGACGGGGTTTATAGATGGCTTCCACTGGGCACAATAGTCAACAATCGGGTCCTTGTAGTTCACGGAGGTATTTCAGATTCTACAGACTTGGATTTAATTAGGAACATGGATCGAGCCAAGGTACACAATTAAACTTTTGTTGCGTTGAAGCAAGAAAAAAACCACTGTTTTGATTTATTTGGAAACTGTTAAAGTTTGTTTTGTTTGCCCAACAAAGAAAAAAAAATTAAGACTACGTAAAAAATTATCAGGAAAGTCAATCAAATATAACATAAAAAAAACTTTCTAGTTTATAGGGGTAACAATGGAAAGCGGTTCCTCCCTTTCATATCTTTATTTAACAACAATTTTTTTCAAAAAAAAAAAAAAAAACAATACAGATTCATATAAGAAAAATTTCGTATTGATTGATGTAAATATCAATTTGTTAACACTTCCGGTTAAACTAGTAGTTAAACTCTTACTTTTGATATTGGAATGGCTACCCATAATTAATAATTTTTGCTTTTTTTTTTATTTCTTTGGCAATTCTAAGTCTAACATTTTGATTTTAATTAATTTTAATTTTTGAAATATTATCAAAATTAAACTATTGATTAAATAACTCGCTTATTATTAATCAGAATAATCTGGTCTTATGTTTTTTGTGTCTTTAAAAAAATAAATTTAACCGAAAACTAGTTTTTACCATTAAAATTATCTGAGGAATCCAAAAAGTGAAAATAACTCTGAGTTGTCATTTAAAAATCAAAAGTTTTTGTCGTTTCTGGATAAACCTGAATTGATTTAAATTAAAATTTAAAATTTGAAAATTACATCAGTCAATCCTAAATTATATCTTTAATAAGTAATTTTTTTAATAAAAAAATGGTTTGTAAATACAGAAATAAATGAAAGGGGTAAGTTTCCCTTCCTTGCCATTCCTTACATTATTACGAATTCATATCGCATTATACAAAAAAAAAAAAAAAAAAAAAGAGATTTTTATGGGGCCGATGGTTCTAGCTAGCGCATACTTATAAATCGTGAACTTTGTTGCAGTATTCATCCCTGTTACGACCACCGTTGCGTACCGATAGTTCAGCACCCGGAGCAGAACTCATAGACAAAGTGGAATGGAAACAGGTAAAACAACCAATAAAAACTAGTGCAAAGTTGCTATGGCAAACAATCCATTTTCGCGTGTCTCGCCCTGCTTGGCCCAAGCGAAACTTTTCTTATTTAACTCCGATAATCAAGAAATATCTGTTTGCCGATAATTGAAATCAATGCTCCATATCTTTCTATACTTTTTTGATGTCAAGAAAAAAAAAATCGTAGGTGTTCGATATACTTTGGAGCGATCCTCAATCCAACGAGGGATGCATTCCAAATGGATTACGAGGTGCGGGCACTTACTTCGGACCGGACGTTACTTCGAAATTTTTAGAGAATAATAAGATGCTGTATTTGGTCAGGTCCCACGAATGCAAACCCGAAGGCTACGAGATAATCCATAATAATAAAGTGAGTAATGATGTTCTTAGAAATCATTTATCAAAAGTTCATTTATACTGGGTTAACGAGAAATATGAAAGTGCTCGATTATTTCCCAAGATAAAGTACTTATAAAATTTTTGCACATGAAAGTTGCAGAATTATTACTTTTTTAATTGTTTCAAGAAAATGCACATTTACAAAGTGTTTCAGAATCCATTTTCTAATCAAACTGATCAAAACTTAAATGGAAAATCAAAAAAATTAGCAAAAAAATCTTTTAAAATTTAGTCAAAATTATAAAATCAAAATGGCCCTTCTGCTGAAAGTTATTGCGTGGCTAATTTTATAGGTGTAAAAAATACTTTTAAAAGTAACTCTACATTTAGAAAAACGTTAAACTTTATAAGCATTTTATTATTTTTTTATTTGAACTTAGAAGTGAACAAAGAATTGTTTTTTGGAATGATAATAAAAATTGCGAGTGCAGCAAAAAAGTTTGAAAAAATAAATCGATAAAAATTAAGTCTATAACTTTTTTTTATTAAAAAGTCCCATTTTGGATTTAAAAAAAAACTGTTTTCTAAATCTTTTTATTGACTCTTTATAACATGACATTTTAATAAAAATAAGAAATGAACAATTTAATAATTACATGCCCCAAATTTGATTATATAAATAAACAAAATTATAATTAGCTCTGAACTAAGTTTCATTTAAATTCCGAATCATCAAATTGAATGGAATAACATTAAGCACAAAATTTATCATCTCTGTCAATATAATGATATACTACTTACATAAGTTTGAAAGACGAAATAAATTAACTGTATAATAATAAAACAGACGGCATTTTAAATGACATAATAATAATTTGGGGTTTATATGTTCATTGTAAATTATAAATTTACATAAAATAAAATATATCGAATCATCTTTTCTTTTTCGTATTATCAAAACAGTTTTATATCTGTTCAATAATAAACAAATAATAATAATAAAAAATCAGATAATAACGGTAATATTGAATTATTGGACTTTGAATACATGAAAATATAATTGGCATAAAAAATAAACCAGTTGATTGAAATATCAGAAAATTTCCATAAAATCGATTTAGTGTCAAACGAACAGAGCCCCAGCGAATCAATAAAGTTTGAATTGAAATATTTCGCAGGTTATTACAATATTTTCCGCTTCCAATTACTACGAGGTCGGCTCGAATAAAGGGGCATACTTGAAATTGGTCGGTCAGAAATTGGACACGCATTTTATTCAGTACACGGCCAGTGTGGGTAAAACAAAACGATTAACATTCCGCCAAAGGGTAGGACTGGTTGAAGAATCGGCAATGCGCGAACTCAGAGGGCACATTGTTACAAATCGGGAAAGTCTGGAAAAGGAATTTGCAAGATGCGATACGGACGGCTCTGGTAAGTGCACCCTTTTTACATACTGTGCTTTCGTTTATTCTTTTTTCGGACCCAACTTTACGCTTTTATTTTTTATTTTTTTGCCGTCGTTGTAAACCACAAATAAGTCAAGCATTTTGTCGTTTTTCTGAAAATAACTTTGCAAATATTTTCCTTCGGAATACTTTGTGCTGTTATAAAGAGTAAAGAGAGATTTTTACAGAACAATTTGAAGGAAAGTAAAGTTGGTTTGCCGACGACAGAAAACTTTTTCTTTTAATTATGCGCGCCTCGTAAAATAAAAAAAAATAAAAACTTATTCGCTGCAAATATTTTTAATGCGGTTTTTAGGGTTGATAATAATATGAAAGGTCAGCACGAATGATCGCTTAAAAGACCTTAAAAGCTTCCAACACAGACCGCATCCTTAAAAGTAATACTAAAATATTTTTATAGACATTTTATTGCAAATTTGAAACTATAAATGTAATAAACCTTAAATAATTCCTTAGCAGTTTTTATTATTGCCCAAAATGTAATGCCAAAGATAATGAACTACAGTCTAAATGCAAACTGACTTTAAATGGAGAAGGCTTTGCTCTGTAATTAAAGTTTTAGCTTTTAGCTTAAATTGAAAGCTAAAGAGGGTTGCAAAAGGAGGACTAACACATAACATTTCATTCGAAAGGACCTTTATAATTATAATTATAGGTAAGCTTAGAAAGCAATAAGTTTTCTCTGTGTGACATCCACAAAATACTAGCTAGAGTCAACTTTAATTGTTTTATCGATGAAATAATTTCTTTTTTAAACGCGAACGTCACTTACTCAACACTCAAGTCAATAACAGTTATCGTAACTGTCTTTCGCTTACTTCTTTGAAGAAATATCTTTATTGCTTTCAAGGGTGCTTTCGATAAAATTAACGAAAAACATCAAAGTGGCTTAACTTTTATGAAGATTCCGTTATTAGTTTTCTATCCCATTATTACATTTTACTTTTACTTTTTTTTTAAAGAAAGCCTTCATTAATTAAATCTTTGTAAGCTACACAACAGTTTTAAATAAAATAATAAAATACAAAAGACTAAAGTGGATTTTTAAGCTTTATATGGCGATATAAAGATAAACCGTTACTTACACTAAAAATTTTCTTTGAGCTTTTGTAACCACTAAGTATTTGCCATAAGTACCCGCATTTTACGATATCGAAAGCTCGCAAGATAGCGAAGACTGTTCCTTAGTGCACTTATAAATAAAGTGACACGCTCTAAAAGTAAATATCGGCTACTTCCAGATAGGAAAATCGAATTTGCGCTGTCAAATTAAGTAAAGGGTTATATGAAGCGGGGCGCAAGAATACAGAGCGTCAGGAATCGAAAGGTCGATCCGCAGAACACGATTTCCAATTTATCAAAACGACACGGTTGATTTAACGGATGAGTGCTCAACACTTTTGTTTGACAAGTGGTTAGCATAATAAACTTTTTCTTGGTTGTCGGTTGTTGCCATGCTCGTAAAATATTCTCATTATCATTTGTTTTTTCTCCTTCATATCGTTTTGCAAATTTCGCCGCTTGGATTTATAGGCGTTCAAACATTTATGAAGAAATGAAAAGCTGGGAGGGAAGTCAGTTCATGCAGTGAGCATAAATGGCGCCCTTAAGCGATAACTGTACACATTTGATGCACACTGGGGAAATTCGCGTTACACTTTAATTCGCTTGTTGTTTTGCTGAATTACTCCCTAACAAACAACTTTTAAGTGTGCTTTAATAGTTAATTGGATGTGCGTTTGTTTGCAATATGAACAGTTTGTTCAAAATAACCGAATTAGAAATTTGTGTTCATGCGAAACACATGCGAACTAACATGTAATAATGTCATTTATGGCAACTGTGAATTTTTTTAATAAACATTTCCGCTTTTTATTGAACACCGTAGTTGCCTATCGAAAGTTCTATGAGGTAACCTCGTATCTCAAAAATACTGGCTTTCAGGAAAAACAAAAAAAAAAGGAATAGAAGAAAAATGTTCTAACCCATTTTAAATATTTGTATCAATAAATGAAACTTTTACACTGGATACAAATATTTAAAAAGGGTTGGAAATTTTTTCTTTTATTCCTTTTTTTGTTTTTCCTGAAAACCAGTATTTTTGAGATACGAGGTTACGTCAGAGAATCCTCGCTATGTGGAATGATCATAAAAATTGTTGGAAATATGCCGCAATGCAATAGTTACCCGGCGCTTTCACAACTGGTTTCTTATGCAAACTTTCTTCCAATTTGAAAATTTTTAGTTTACCTTTAAACAATAATGTATATTATTGTATATCATTAAATTTTGTTTCTTTTTGCATTTTTAAGAATACTTTGCCGTAATATTTGTTTAACTGCTTTTTCACGTTTGATTTCTTGAAGTCTTTTAATTTCATCGATTTAAAAAGTATTAAAAACTTTTAGAAATATTTATACTTTATATCAAAGCACTAACGCGTATCTGGATATTTAGTTTTCATTCTATTTGAGTGTTTTAAATAAATATTTAATAATATAATATTTTTTAAATATTATTAATATAAATAATAACCACTATGATGCTCGATAATTTCAATTTATTCAACAGTTTATTTGCGTCCAATCGTCGAATCGTTTTCAAAATTTAATTTTTCTCTATTTTTTCCAATCAATTAAAAAATATATATGGATTGAATTATTAAAATTTTCTGCATATTTCATATTTAGGCACAAATGAATATCAGTAGACTTAATTTTAAAATAATTTTATGTATTAATGTGGTTTAATAAATAGTTTACGGTTCAAATGCATTTAATTTGCAACGAACAATTGGACAAAATAACTGAATTGGCAATTTGCGTTGTTCAAATTACTATGTAATATTATTTCATATACCTATGACTGTCACTAGCTAAAACAACTTTAACAAAACTGCGTTTAGCATTGAAAATACTAATTGTATATTTTAGTAAATTAAATAAAAAAGCAATTTATTTAAATTCAATTATCGCAAAAGAAAAAGAAATGAGAAAAAAGCACTTCATCAAAGCTCATGAACATAAATCTTGAGCAACCTTTGGAGTAAAAGGGTCCAAGCAAAACTTGAGAGTGGAAAAATAGTGGGCTTAAGGTGTCTTGGGAAATATTCAGGCTTCAGAGAGAAGAAAGAACGAACGACGGACACTGGTTCGAAAGGTCATCTTTGTTCCGGTCAACATACATTATCCAGCTCTGCTACTGCATCGTCCATTCGCAAAATAAGGCTTCCTTCGAGTGCCGCAATGCGATACTAAATTAGAAAGAAAAAAGTAAAAATTTAAAAGCAAAGTATGAGCGAATCGAATTGATAAAATATTTAGACACTTCGAAACTATGCAGAAAAAATATCTAATTTATTAAACTCATAATGCAGCTGCCGTTTTCAGATAGTTCCATAAAAACGAATTTCGCGTTTATTTGTGAAACAATTCAATTGAAATGCTTTTTTTTTGGGGGGGGGGATCAAGTCCACTCAAATGGACTTTGGGTGAAGCGGCATTTGTTTGCATTTATATTTCAAGTGCCGAATATAAATACGCGTATTGATTTGATGCAGCTAATGAATGTCTATTATTTAGGATTCATCAGTGTGAGTGACTGGTGTCGAACTATGGAAGCGGTGACGGAGCTTTCGTTACCGTGGCGGCTACTCAAGACTCAATTAGTGATTCAAGATCCGGACACGCAGATGGTGAAATATGGGAGCACTTTCGATAATGCCCTTCTTACCACGTCCAGCGTAAGTATTAAAATCTATTCTTGTTTCTTCTTATCGTACTAAATGTATCTGTATGGAGTAATGTACCAACACAAAAACAAAAGATTTGAAACTTTTTAAGATTTTTAAAGCAATTTAAAACTGTCTGTCAAGTTAAAACTTAAAATGCGGTAAGCTTAATAATAATTAAAATGGAAAATTATCTTTATACCAAGAGGTGCAGAAGTTGTTCATCAATTCCCCATATAAAAGAAAAGTGAAATTTTATTATTTTAAATTGTTTGGATTTTTATTTATTTATTTTTCCTTGTTGATTTCAATTTAAAAAATATATATAAAAAATGTATCGTTGTTACTAAAGAATATTAATTTTCGTGGCATATGGGCAGTTAATAAATTTGAAATGATTTAATTAAACGATCAATTCATACCTACAATTATGGTAAATTGCTTCGTTCGGAATCGAATGAAGAGGCCTCTCCATCAGCAGAGGTTTAATAATGTTGGGGTGCTATAGCCGTTTGCAATTTACGTTAATTTTTTGATTCGTAGCGCTTAGTTGGAGAGTCGTAATATAAATCAGGGCCGAATGAAATAGATCTTAATTACCTGACACGTTCCGAATTTCGTTCTTTCATTACGTTTCGCCCACTATAGATCGTTTTGTACTGGCCAAAATAGGGCTACAAAACACTACATTTCCTGCACTCACTCGACATATTTCACTTTGATAAGTTTCATTTCAGCAAATCTCTGACGTGGTTGTAAATTTATTCATTTGTTGCAGCTTTTTTAATTAGTAGTAAAAGGAGAATTTTATTTTATTACAATAAAATACCAGTATTGTTAAAAATGATTAAGAAGAAAATATTTAAAACAATACTACTTTTAATAAATAGTATTATACTTGTTTGGCTATAGAAGTTAATAAACTTCATTAATGGAATAATAAATTGCAGAGCCAAGGACCAAAAAATGTGGTGGAAACACTATATAGGAACAAATGTAGTTTAGAGGCTATATTTCGAATAATCGACAAGGATAATTCAGGTAAATACAATCACGCGAACAAATCGATTGAAACTAAACGAACAAAAAAAAAAATAACCAACAAGGAAAAAGAATATTAACAGCTACGTCGCTTTCTGTTTTTTGTGCAGGGTTCATTACGCTGGAAGAGTTTTCGGATGCATGTAATCTAATTAAGGAACACATGCCCAATCCGATAACGCAGGACCAATTAGTGGACATTTGTCGTCTTATGGATATAAACAAGGACGGCCTAGTCGATTTGAATGAGTTCCTGGAAACGTTCAGGATGGTGGATCCGGAGCAGAGAAAATTGGCGATTTACGAGGACAACGGGCGGGAAGGAGACGAGTCCTGTGACGGTAAAGATACCGATAATTGTTTCATGTCCTCTAAGTGCGCAGATCAAGAGGATGAATGATTCTGCTGAGAGACGAAGTCTTCCCGGAAATAGGATTATCCAACCTCATTTTAAACTGTCTATTATTATTATTATTACTACAATTTAAAGGAAGTGAATATTTCGCAAGAGAATACTGGAGTTTCACTTTTATTGTACGACTAATTTCCTATATGTAGGCGATATTTTTATACGATCTTCGCATATCGATAACATATCGATGAAAAAATCTATAAAAAGGTACTATTTTTTTATTTGTTTGAATGGAAAATATAGAGTTAAAGCTTACACTTATTTTTAAATTTGATTATCTTATACTTGTGCAAGAAAAATGCAAAGTTAAAAGTATAATAATAATTCTTAAAAAAAGATATTCTGGTATTGATGGAACTGTGACGCTACGGCTGCTGTAAAAGCCCGGCGCTTTCATATTTCGATTCAATTATATTTATTAAATTATGATTTTATTCACTTTCTGGATTTTTTAAATATCCTACCACAATTTAAAAAAATCATTTATTTTTATAAGATATTATCGTTTATTAATAGTAGTTCAAATGATTGAAAAACAAAATTATCAAATGTTACTGTTTATTATTACGTATGGAACTCTTGTTTGTATTCTGGATTCTTACTTTATTTTTAAATGTCATTTAGTTCAGCAAAAACTCATTACTAGATGCTTAAATTATTAAAAACAGGGAAAAAATCTATTCATTTCCAGAGAACATTAAATTATTATATTTTTTTTAATGTTCATAATCTATTTGAATTGCGTTTTTATAACCGCTTAAAAAACTATATATTAATCCCAAAGCTGCTAATTTTTTCGATTTACTCTTTAAAAGTTTTAATGTCAGTTTATGTATCTGAGACTTGGTTGGCTCTCATGAAAACTGGGGAAATGTATCAATTTTTAATGAGCGCTTAAAAGGTCAGCCATAATCCGTTTGCACAGTGGAAGCCAAAATGAACTCGACATCGACAAGATGCATTTAGATTTTAGATCCTTTGCTACACACTAAATATTCAACTCTCTAAATATGTATTATAAATAGTTGACCTGAAAACCGCAAAGTGTCATTTAGATAATCGATTGTAAATCGACTTTGAGAAACAAAAACTTTCCACAAATATCCAAAACTATGAATTATTAAATTTTAAGATATAATAGATGTATTTATCATTTTTAAGTTCATGGAATCGCTAGTTTTTAATTAGCAGGTATTTTCGGGGCCACCTCATTTGAATGTATTTTTTGTCACGACCAGGTTACAAAGAACAAATTTAAATGTTAAATGAAATGGAATCTAATTTATAAGAAAAACCAAAGTATTTTGTGATATTTTCTATAGAGTGCAATATTTTTCATTAATTAAACTGCATATGTATATGAGTTGAATGGATAATTATTAATATACCAGCTTTTATGCTTAATATATTATGTGATATATGAAAAAAATTATATTAATGAATATTGTTATTGAATATATGAAATATTTATTGCAATTACACAATTGAAACACGTCCAAAACATTTCGCTTGTGAATTATATAAATATAAATGAATATTAATGTTACTATTTGCCTAATGCTATATGCTTAAAATATAAAAGTCCTTTCCAGCATGTCTATTAAATAGTATATTATGAGGTACATCAATTATAATGTAGAGAATACAAGATTTGAAATTAATTATTGAAAATTCTATGATGCCATATCAATAAATCCAGAAATGCAATTTCTTGATGAATGTTGCATTTAAAAATTCAATGCTCCTTTATTGACTGGAATTTCATTAAAAAAAAATGTTCTCTCTTACTAATTATGTATATAGTTTTAAATACAATAAATAAAAATTATTCAAAAACTAAGCGCTTTTTACTGCTAAAATTGATATAACATTTTTCATTGACAGTTGGGCTTCATTTTCAATATTTTCTTTAAAGTTTTAAATTGATTGTAATTTTTTTCATTTCATTAGAATCGATTTTTATTATATTTTGTAAGTTTTTAATTGTTTTGTTACGACTTTCTTCGAATTTCTTAGCATATAGCATTACATTTCAGCAATTATTTTTACTGTTAGGGTTGATCTCTTCTTTATCGCTTCCTTATCAGGCCCTCTATCGATTGCAATAAGTTTCAAGTCTCAATCTCTTAACTTTAGTTTTAGGCCCTTTTCTCCCTTCCTATGGGACCGATCTTAATATTAGTCTCCTATATCGCTTCCTTATCAGGCCCTCTATCGATTGCAATTTGTTTCAAGTCTCTATATCTCTTAATTCTAGTTTTAGGCCCTTTTCTCCCTTCCTATGGGACCGATCTTAATATTGGTCTCCTATATCGCTTCCTTATCAGGCCCTCTATCGATTGCAATTTGTTTCAAGTCTCTATCTCTTAACTTTAGT
>JASKGO010007780.1:0-12122 GCA_030556065.1 Holobus sp. GC000080 | reverse complement strand
GAATTTGCTCATAAGATTTCAATGAGAGATTTCTACTATTTAAAGCGGCAAAAATTAAAAATAAATACGGATTTGAATTCTGCTTGAAATAAGCTTTAAAAAGAGGTGTCACAATGTATATCATTATATTTAAAAAAAAAGGTCATCGAATGCCGCTGCAGCGCCACCTATGGCTGCGTTCAACTGTTTTTGACAGTTTCAAGGGTAGACTAGTGCCTATATACATATTCTAGAATTTAAGCTTCATAAGTTGCCTAGTTTAGAAATTACAAGGGGGAGTACCACTTAAATGATCGCACCGTATTTATTTATTTTTCAGTAAATAACCTCTTCGTAATGTTAAACGATTTTAATGGCTACTAGAAAGAAATTAAAATAGTTTAATGAGTTATAAAAAATAATTTAATATTTACAGTATATTAGAAAAGTCTATTTCAGGACGTTAATTTTTAGCTTAATTATAGTAAAGCAATTGAAGTATTTTTAAGTTAACTGAATTTGGTTATAAATTAAAAAGAAATTTCTACTTTGTGTAACTCCTTCTTACTTAAAATATTACTTATTTTATTATTATTTGAACATTCTTAGCGTCCAGTATAGAGAAGTATAAGCGGTCTACGTGGTCTTTCTGCCCGATATTATGAATTGTATAATTGAAAAATAAATACTTAATTTTAAAAAAAGAAATTTTACTTTTACACTTTTACTAGCTGTTCAAAAATGGTTTAATTTTGGCTACTTTCTTTGTCAAATAATTATGTTTCAGAAAACTCCTAATTACAAAAAAAAATTATGCGCCCGTGTAACTGGTTTGATGGTGATCAATCATCATAAAATTTAAAATATCAAACTAACATAATTAATGAATCGAAAATAAAGAGGAGCAAAGCAGAGCAGAGTGGAGCAGAGAAAAACAATGCACGAATGTGAATGAAGTTATACTAGTTTCTTGTGAAGTCTTGGCGTCGTTGTTCTCTCTAGGCATTTCTCAACTCGTGTTCCTTGTCATCTCTTACACTATTTTAATCAAAGAGCAACAACGAAATACGTGTTTGCACAAATTGCAAACATCACTTTCGCGTGTAAACGTATTTCACATCTTGACAAATCAACGCTTGTTACTGCGTTATATGTTCTTCCGTTTTTTTCCCTTCTCAATACTATATGCTTAATTAGATTAATAATTTATGCGCAAAGATTCGGAGCAATTTATCATCATTTACTGCACTTTAATTACACCAGTTTTTTTCGCCGTCATCATTACACAGTGTAGTATATTAATAGTCTGCTTACTTGAATTTCTCACACGGAAAAAAGCGCACGTTTTTGATTTATTAAATTGTACGAGCTGAATGATTGGAACGTTTCTTGAATCGGAATCGACGCAATTAACGTTTATCATTCGCATAACGAGAAATAAATTTGAATGACGTGTACACCAGGATCTATAAAGACGATGTTGTAAATTCGCTCGAACGATTTTATTTGCGACGAAAAAAATCACTTTTTGTGCACTTTTATTGATACCATAAATAATACAACCGTTTATAACTCTCGCAAAAACAATTTGAAATTTTAATGTATATTTCGAATATGTAAGTGAAAAACCAGAAAAAAAAACCTGGGTGTTTACATGGTCGATAACTGTAAATGTCGAGCGAATAAATTAAATAATTATGTAAAACTAGGTTTCAGTCGATACATCTTCAATGATGTGAACTCCTACAAGCGCCCGCCGATCGATCTTCTGATGCTGCTGATGTTTGCCACTTTGCGAAATTCGGCCTAGCGAACCGAAATTTATTTAAATTATGAATGATTCATTTGAAAAACCTGTTCGTCTTTAACATCACTTATTGTACCGTACAAGTGATAAGTTGTGAAGTTTAATTGCGATTTTTTTTCTTCCAAGAAACTAATAAAAAGTCAATTTGGAAAGACTCGTAATGTTCATTTTATGCTGTTTAACTCGCCCGTAATGGATTATTTATAATTATTGATTTTTAAAGAATTGCTCCGCACTGATGAAAAACTAATAATTTTTTTAATACACTTTTTGAAAACTGCGAGATTTATCGATTTTTAATTTTACGAGTTTACATATCACTGCTAACTTTATCTCGACATAATACTCGTATATATTAGCAGCACAACGGTTTTATTACTGAAATTTGTTTAATGTATTATGTATTATTGATTGGGCGCAGCTTTTATTATGCGAAACAAATGATTTAATTGTTATTTTTAAGAGACGCGTTGGAAGATTTGACGTTCCTACCTTTTAATTAAGTTTTTAATTGGTTAAAATACCTTTGGTTAATTTTAAACTTTATTTCTTTTATAAAATTACTTTTATACATTTGCAATAAAAATTATTTCTATTAATGTCGCGACCGTTGGCTGCATAACTCATTTTTCTAATTTAAACTTGATGATTTTTGCTGTTGTTATTGAGAAAAATCTCATATTTCTACCTGTAATGAAATTTTTGATTTTCCAATGTTAAATTATTGAATTTCATTTTGTAGTGTTTTTTAGTTAATAAATTGTATTTACATAATTTAATTATGTAAAATATTCTGAAACTTGTATAGCACTTTAAAATTTTATTGTTTTCATTTGATAAAAATTACCGTTAAACATTATTTATTTATTTATTGTATGTAATTAGAAAAACCTCTCATTTTCTAGGAAATTAATTATATATTTATTTTTTTTATTATACAAATGAGTTTTATGACTTTTTTATTATTCATTCGATTTAAGTAAATTTTTTTTTGTGATATACTAGGTATTTCAAATTGAGTAGTCTATTAAATTATTATGGAAATTACAAGATCAAAATACGGTATTTTAAATTTTGCTTGTTTCAGTTTTCTTATGGAAAGGGTCTACCAATGTTACTCTGCTTCAATGCTAACTAATGGAGATTTACTTTTTTTAATAATTCAAAAGGCATTCATCGTAGAAAACTACCAAATAACTTATTTCTCATGGACCTTTGAACACCCCATCTGAGTATTAAATAGCAAATGGGACGGTTTTGTTTGAAAAAAATGATAATGTTTTGATTTAAAAATTTTATTTCTTAATTTTTCTTATTTCGAAAACTAATTTTTATAACTTTTTACAACAAATTATTAGGGTAATAATATATGAACTCAGATCACAAGAAAAACAAACCAAAATAATTATCAAGTTAATATAAAACAAAAAGTATCATACTTTTCGTAAGGCACTGATTTATACAAAAATATCCGGAAGTAGGCCATATCTTAAAAAAGTAAAAAACTAAAAAGTATACCCAATTGTAAAAATAAAATCGATTTGTAAAAAAAGTTTTTTTTCTAATATGTTTTTTTTTTCAAGGAATCAAAATATGAAATAAAACTTGGTGTATTTCTTTAAAATAACAAAGTTGATGCTTCCTTCCGGTATAACCGGAAATTCTGCGAGTTTGCAGAAAAAAACATAGTATATGTTAAATAGCAGGGGGCGACTGTTTCGCCATAACGAAATATTCCAAAAGATGTCTCCCTAGCCACAAAAATTGACGTGTCTCAGGGATTTTTCTTAAAATGAGTAGTTTTCATTTTATTCTGGGTGGATACTTTTCGCTGGGACACCCTGTATTTGTAAACTAGGCAACCCAGGAATTTTAAATTTTCCTAAAGCATTTTTATTTATTAAAACTTTTCTTGTAGTATGTACATTTCTTAACCTTGTTCCATTGCATTCCAAGATGTAATATACTATTTGAAAAATAATGTTTTTTTGCATTTTACAAATATTTAGATATATTAAGTCAAATAAAAAATGCCGTAAATTTTATGACTTCATCGTCCGCGTAATATAAAAATAATAATTATCAATATATAAAAAAGAAATTGGTTGAGAAAAACGAGAGAGAACTACACGTTTTCCATATACAACTTAATTGGAAAAAGCATCGAATCGTTTATTGCTCCTATGCTATAATAACGAGTGCTGAAAAAAAAAACGAGTGACGAGCAAATAAAACGAAATCGCGAAAACCATTAAAACAGTAAAAAATAATTAAAGAGTATTTGCGCAATAAATAAATGTGGAATTAGTTTAGTCCAGTTGTAGACACATCAGATAAACGAATGTAAACTAATAGCGAAGCACTTTAATTGGCAATATTATTACCTTCGCAAAGATTGTGCATTTTCGCAACGCGCGAGCGATAGGACAGAGGAGAAGCTGCTGGAAGAGCTGAAGACGAGACAATTTGAATAAAAAAGCCACGCAAATAGAGATACGATAAAATTGAATGATGTAGCAGCACCGCTTTTATATCGAATCACTATTTATATAGGAGACGCAAGCAAGTAAAGCGGTCTGCACTATACGGCGGGATGCGTTTAAATGCAGAAATAGAGGTATTGAGAGAGTCGCTTGCATTTCGAAACGTTCAATTAAAAACACACACACACGATGGGAGAAATAAAGGAATCGGCGGCGACAGTGGCTTGCGCGCAATTATGCCTTAATTACCTTCCCGTTTTGCAATTAACATTGTAATTAATTACTGAAACTCATGCACGCCTATTGATTAATTCATTAACGTAATCGATTGATTCATTGTACATTTTCCTACAGTGCATACGATATTGTGGATTTGTAAAAGTGTCTTGCGATTTATCAGTAATAGTTATTACACATCACAATTACAATTAGAATTTTCAATAAGGAAACGCGGCGTGTCGATAGAAAGATTGGTCTCATTTGCATTTATGGCATGCGCTGAAAGAGTTGTCGCTAATTAATAACCGATCGCTAATTAGCATTCAATTGACGCCGAGAACGATTGTAAACACATGGAAAATTTATGTAAATTATCCCATTTGGTATTTGATTATGTTTAATTATAGCGTTTACATCTTGTTAGAGTTGGAAATCTTTCGCAAGAGATCTTCCGATCGTTGTGCACGGCTTAAGTGTAATAAAAAGTCCACTGGTTGCCAATTCAGTTTTATTGAATTTCTGGCCTCTTTATACAATTCTACTAAACGAATGGTTTCGTTGTTTGGGTGGTCCTACTATTTTATCAAGTAATTAAAAATTATTTTCTTTTCTGTTTTTGTTTTTGTTTTATGTTGGATTTTAATGATTATTCATTTTATATAATATAAATCTTGTTTTTCTTATATTTAATTTATTTTTTATTATTATTTGTTTTTATTGAAATAGAAGAAATTTTTATTTATTTATTTGTAATTACTGGTCAGTTAGTTAGTTGGACAGAAATTTAAAAATTTGATTACTAATTATTATTAATTTAAATGATTTAATTACTTATTGTAGATGGAAATTGAAATTGAACATCAAAAATATTTAAAACAAAGCTTAATTTTATTTTTTATTTTATAATTTTGAAAATTTAAAAAGTAGAATTATTATTTTCAAGACACTAAGCTTTAAAATGTGTCAAATAATAGATATTGTTTTTATAATAAATAATCTTTGTACAATGAATTAATGTTATAACTGCATTAAAAATTATTAATTTTTAAAACAACAACAATTGCTTATTTGTATGATGAGAAAAATTACTAACGATTGATAAAATTCAAAATTAAGGTAATTAGAGCTTTCAATTCTATAGTACAGGGTAATTCAGACGTTCAGTATTAATTTTAAAGCTTCTTTTGATGTTTTGATATTCGGTGCTTCTTCTTTACCTGAATTATTTTTAATTTGTCAGAACCGATTTTTTTTTTTCTCTTTCAATATCACTTGATTGATTATTGCAATATTACCAATTCTAAAGTTCAAAAACTATATCATAAATTAACCAACATTGACAACTGCATTAACCAGACATATTTTTTGATAAAAAGTGATCCTCTTCTTGTGTCCAGCTCTTACCTCAAAGCTCAGCAAACTATTCAGTTGCCAATAAATTCTTATTTTATATTAAAAATCACTTACTTGCACTGTAGAAATGTGCATAGTTTAAATCGTATTATGCAATTTAATAAAAACAAAAAATAACCGAACACATAAAAAAATTCTATAATATATTTTAAAAAAAAATGTAGCTTTAAAGTAGAGTAGTCAGCATAGAGTGAAGTGAAAGTGCAAAATGAAGAAATTAACCAAAGTGGGAGCATTTTGGAAAATACATATAATAGAATTATAAAGCGATCGTAAATATCGCAAACGTTAGATCGGAAATATAAAGAAGGAAAAGAGCAAGGATTATGCTGGAAACATTCATAATGGCAATAAATTTGAATTTCAAGTATGTTTCGCTATCTCTCTGGCTCAATAATAAATGTTATAAGGCTGCGTATTTTATTTATATCGATCAATTGATCGTTTGGCGATTCGAGCAGATTAATCTCTCTCCTGAATCGTAATGTATCAGATTGGAAATTCGATCTTTATTGCTCCGTGGCCGCTTTTACGACATACGACTGACCAAAGTTAGACTCGCACACGACGTCCATTTGATCGATATATTTTATGTTTTTTTCTTTCTTCCTTGGGTCTCTTGCTCTAGCTCTTTTTTTTTAACTTTATTTATTTATTCCATTATATTTATTTCATTTGATTTTAGTATATTTCCTTTAAGATTTATCTGTCCAATGTATACCGCGCTTGTTACGTATCAGAGAAATTTTCTATTTGTATTTCACTTTTGGTTCTTGTAGATTTAAACCTTAAATCTTTCTTTTTTTATTGTTTCTTAGCGTTTTATCATTTTATTGCTTTAGTGTTTTTTCGGTGTGCTTTATATTAACTATTTTATTGTGCTGTAAAGTTGTTATAGTTTTTTTTTCTTGCGTGATGTTAAAGGAGTGCTTCAGTTTTTTATACTTTACAATTTCGGCTTATGTTCAATGTTGAATGGTTCGTTGAAAGTTTTAGGATAATTTTTATAACGAAAAATTGTAACCCATAAACACTAATTAATACTAATTCATCATTCATTTAAAAATTTCAAGGTATTTTTTTATAACTTAAAAAGATATCCAAATTTATAAAATCTACTTATAGTAATAAAGTTGGGTTAAAAAATAATAATTTATTATTTTATTAAAACAAAAACGAAATTTATAATAAACTTAATTGTATTTGCAATTATTTTTTTTTTGGTTATGTTAAAGTTATGCGGGTCAAATGGAACATCCTGTAAACCCTTAAATATTTAATTCTACACTAAATAAACTTTTAATGATTTTCCATATAACAGGTCAACAACACTCTTGTGGAGTTTCTAATGTAAAATTTAACACTAAATTTAAAAAAAAACTTTTAATGATAGACCCTTAGTTTGGTATCATTAGAAAGATTATTCCATTGAGAATCAAAATTTAAAAGTGGATTTAAAATTTGTAATGGTATATAGGGTGCTCTATTTGAAAACTGTAGGTTTAAGAAAATCGACCAGAATTATTAAAATTATAGCGCATTTGGTTATAAACATATCTTCTTATCGGATTTTCATGCAATGATTTTTTTTAATTTAAAAAATTTCACAGAAAATATTGTTTTCTTAAGAATTTCTTGGTCTAATCCGTAAGGGTGATATATTAAATTTTAAGATACGGATAATAATTTTAATAATACGGATTAGACCAAGAAATTCTTAAGAAAACAATATTTTATGTGAAAATTTTTCAATTAAAAAAAATCATTGCATGAAAATAATATTTTAATAATTAACTGAAAGAACTTTTTAATCAAAATAAATTATAAAAAGTACATAATTCCATTAAAAAAAACGTAATTAGGCATTAGGCACAAACTTACTGAGACGGGCTAATTGCTATTGTAATATACAATTTTTTTTTTGTTATTGTAAATTTTTACATCTCAAAATTTTATAAAATTGAATATTATAACCGACGGTGCGAAAAAAATGCAAAAACAACATTTAAATATAAAAAAATGAAATAAAATAATACCCCTTTTGTGCTAATAGTAAAAGAGATTTCTTAAAAATTCCTCACCCTGTAGAAACAACTTTCATAGATATCAAACATTAGAGTTTTGTTCTTCGAAGAAGCCACAAACACTTCGTCTAAGTAACAAAGCATTGTTCACAGAGAATTTTGAAAAATTTTATGGCATTCCTTAGTAGACCGCGTGCAATTTATATAGGATTTATATTTATTATGAGCAGAGCTTTCATCGTAATTATAATTGTAATTTATTGCAAGCGAACAACTTGGCGCTCGATTTTTCCCCTTTTTTTTTCAAAGGAGCGCCCGTTATTATCGTCAGCTCTGCATTCAGCACTCTGCACCACTTGCTCTCTTCAACACCGCCAACTGTAAGCACACGAGGAGTAAGTGCAAAGAAAGTAACATTTTAAATGGTAAATTTTACTTTTCACGACCACTAAAACGAAGAGTGTGGCTATGTTCAAACAAGCAGAACGGAATTGCCCATACGCAACTGCAAATATCGAGCGCATCCAATGTAATAAAGCGATGATTGATAATAACTCATCGATTTTATTGTGCAGAGTCCGCAAACGCACTTGTTACGTGTATTACACGTACGATCATTATCAATGAGAGCATCGCGAAGGAACGCATAGGTCAAGCGCAAAGACACAAAAAAAAGTGTTACATTTTTCAGTCATATAAATGATTTGTGCTTTTTACCTTGCATCCCTCGCATGTGAAAGCTCCGAAGTGAAATCCGGCCGCTGGCTCGCCGCACACCTTGCATAGCTGGTTCATCTGAGGAAAACAAATGAGAAATATTAAATATTTAAATATCCTTTGATTTGTTTCTTTCTGTATTATTTATTTGTTAGTCTAATGTCCTTTTTCTTTTCCTAATTTTTCAGGATTTTTTGCTGGACTGAGCATGAGAATGAAATCATATTCAAAAGGGTGAGTTTTGTTTGTTTATCCAATATTTATTAAGCGTTTCACTAGAAGTTGTTCTTCTGTTCTTTGAATCTTTGATTAACGGAGATCATTAAACTTATCGGATTTTAATCATTCCATCTTGGAAAGTTAATAGTTTGTCAAAATTATTTTAAAATGGGCAAAATATATAAATTCTAAATCCCTCCTGTTAAGAAAAATATTGAAGATATAATAAATCAAAATAGTGGATAGTGGTGTAGATGTAAAAACAGACCGAAAAAACAACAAATTAACAAGTGCAATAAAATTTTACAGTTCCTACTTCCGGATAAAGTGGGAAAAAACTGAACGACGATGCTTTTAATGAAGCAAAATGTACAAAATTTGTACAATAAGTAAATAGTTGTAAATTATTAATGAAAAGAATATGAAATTTGGAACAAAATTTTAAATTATGTAAAAACTTTCCTCCATAAAAGTTTCAATAATATTTATTGCAGAAATGTGTACATCTGTACCATAATTTGGAACAGGGAAAGAATTTTTTTATTTATTTTATACAAAATGAACAGGTGGAAAGGACTCTTGTCGTGAGCTTTAAAAAATAATAAAATTAACATCTATAAATACTTCTTATATATTTCTTAATAAAAACAAGAAAAAAAAATGAAATTAAAAATAAACAAAATTTAAATTAATTAAAAAGTAATCCGCAAAAAAAAATATTCAAATATGTTTAGTCATAAACTGACATTAGAATGAAGGTTTTTGCAATTCAATCACTACAAGTTTAACTTGTCAGTTAATTTTATAAATAGAAATTAATCATTGTTTTTATCTAAAAACTGTTTTGTTTTATATTGAACAAAAAAAAACTTTATCTATGCAAATTTAAATACATTGTTACTTTTTTTTTATATAATGTAACATAAATAATAAAAAGAATACAACTATTTGCAGTGTCAGACAAATAAATTAATGAATTATATTTTATTGAATAATATAAAGTTCGTTGGCCGTTACAATACTGCCGACAAAATATAGCAACAACGATAAATAAAGCGCATACAAAATGAAAATTAATTTGCATTCTTTATTGATCACGATTACGTATTATAAGTCAGAATTAATCATTGCCAAGATTAGCAAAAATACAAATAAATATGGCAGCGCAATGCTGCCGAGAGAGATCGCCGACTTTACTTATACTCTCTATCTGTATAGATACATATAGTACAGTCTGCAGCATTTACTTATGTATGGTTTAATGTATATACGTAATATTAAGGGAATAATAATAATAACAATAAAATTAATTGCGCTTCCATTTGAGAGTGCTGCAGAAATGAAAAGAGTTTACGCGCACTCTAAAAACACATTATGAAACTTGTTGTGTCTGCTGCTCTGAAGTGAGTACGTGTGTGTGTGTGTGTGTGTGTGCTGTTCGCGCTATAGATACAAAACCGCCTTCTCTCTTTCTCCGTTTACTTACTTAGTGCTCATTTAAGCATTGCGAATTAATTAAAATTATCGTTATTGTCGTTAAAGTAACAACGAACGACAACTATTCGCTATAGAGTCGATTGCCGCATTGCCAATAAGACCATATAGTTGGCGATGCCGACCAAACTGACCGTTTACACAAACGCAATTATTTTCTATACAGGATATTGCTTTTCTTTTTTTTTTAAGTTATGTTGTTGTTTTTTTTTTTTTCTTTTTGGGTAAATGTTTTTTAATTCATGAATTTCTTACAAAATTATTGTTTTAAAATTTTAAATTCATTATCTTAGGAAAAGTTTTTTAATAAATAACAATTTAAACAGTTACAGCATTGGCGAAAAATATAAAGAAACAAAAATCAGATCAGGACACGTCAAAAAGTCGTGGTATAATACCTAAATAGACTCTTGCATTTTTTTTTTTTAAATAAATTCTTCGTTTAATTTTCAGTAGAAATTTTAATAACTTCCATGTTCCTGAAGTTAACGGTTTTCAAATTATGCGGCATTTAGTAATTAGAATTTTACTTTTTTTTGAAAACTGCATTTGATATGGTTGCTATGTTATGCAAGTAATTTTGAACTGAAGGGACTCATATTCTGTTAACGGTCAACTTTAGGGACATTTTGATATAAAAAACTTAATTAAAACTAAACTAATGAAAAAAATTTTGAATAATAAAATACCGGGTTATTCATTTGTAAAAAAGAAAATTTAGTTTACAATAGCTTTTTATATTTTGTTTTTCTAAAAAAAAACTTAAGCTTGTTTTCGTTTTATCACCAACTCTGTATAATGTAAGAGTACTGTTATTATTATTGTTTTTATTTTTTATCAAAAACATAATTGTTGATTGGAATAAATATGAAGTGATTAAGCTTTAAGAATTATAATCTCTAATCTTGCCGTAAAAAAAATGTTATCATGTAATGAAATAAATTAAATTTTGACAATACAGGGAATTCTTCCTCCTTCAGTAAAAAAATAAATAAAGAAAAATGCATTTCTAATGTAAGACAAAGTTATAATTTTTAACCACTTTGTGCTTAAGAATTAAGAAAAAAGCAATTCAATTAACGTAATATAATAATAGATAAAGAACTAAGAAATCTTCAGAATTTAAATATGTATTTCATTATCCGACGATGTTAATCGAAATCGTAATTGTTTATGAAATAAGCGCATAGCATAGCTAGCTGATGGCGCTTTTTGTCCCCGCTTCCTTAAACGGATCGCCAATTCGCGATAATGGCACATTTAAATTTTATGGCGGATTGATAAGTAATCGGGCAAGTAATTAAATTAAAGTAGGCAATACTAAGTCTGGCTGTCCGGTGTAATTAGTACGGGCAATTAATGAATGCACTTGCTCTCATATACTCCGCTACTAGAGCGGGCAATATAAGAAAAGAAGGGAAGCAGCATGGTACCAGCAGCATTCAACATAACCGAAGCACTAGAAGAAGAAGAAGAAGAAGAAAAAGAGGAGAAACACGTACGTAAGTATAGTAGGTACCTACATATAGTATGTACAGACGAAAAGTCAATCGGTTTGCACGGGCAATGCATAATGTAATATTAGCCATTTCGTTCGAACTTGAACTATAATTAGGTGGAACAATCATAATAATTATGATAATGGCAACAATATAAGGAAACTAAATTAGTTAGAGCTAATTAAAAGAGTAATAAATTATCGTCATTTTTCAATATTTTAATAACCGCAATAATAACATTAATTATCCATTTCTTTGGTCCGGACGT
>JASKGO010007778.1:0-15207 GCA_030556065.1 Holobus sp. GC000080 | reverse complement strand
AGTTAGATTTTTTTTAACTAATGGCGACATCTGAAGGCCTTTTTGGCAAATATAATCCCCCGGCCCAACTACGCGGCGCTAGCGGCGCCTAATGCTATTCCCACCCTACCAATCTGACTCCCCCTGGTAATTACTAAAATATTTTTGTGTTAGAATATTGTTTTTATAGTCTCCTTTAGAGTTTTTGACTGAAAAAAGAATATATCGTTTAATATACCATTTAAATAAATAAAAAAAGATGAAACTTTCACCAATTTTAAATTAATATTTTTTAACATTTGTTATAAAATACTTTTTCGCAAAAAAAAAAAAATTTAGAAGGTTCTTGAACTATTCTATTATTTATTTATCTACATTTATTAATTTAGGTTTTTTGGGTGTAAAGTGATTGCCACGAAATGGTTTTTCAATTTCGACAATAAAAAAATTAATATCTCAAAACGTTTTTTAGATATGAAAATGAAAATGCCAAATTATTTTTATTTTAAGGCCGATTTAAAGAATAAAAAATAAATAAAGCCATTTAAAGCAATGAAGCCAGTAATAACTTCCGGCAGTCTCATGGATAAAATTTTTAACTAACTTATAAAAGTTAAAAATATTTTACCAATGGTTCACTTTGTATAATAAAAAAGTAACTAATAAACCAAAATCATTTAAGTTAATAAGTAAATATTTAAGAGAATATTTCGATTAAGTTATAAAGTTAAAGAATACAGCAGAGTTGCCCTGTATAATACAAAATGATGTAACTGAATTACTCATTTGAGTGCCAAGGCGCGACTTTTAAAAATATAAAGAACAAATAGACTTTGGACTTTACACAAGGAGGTGTGTGCATCTCCCACAAATTCAAGTTCAAAGCCACTCTGCTCTTTCAACCAACACACGTCAAATTGAATTTTACACCTCTTTTTCCAATTTAATAATCCGTCATTAAAGTGTTGCTAATTAAAGCAGCATCAACATTCAGTCAAGGTCTGTTAGCTTATGGTGAATACGAAAATAATGTTGTTGCTGCAACAGACCCGTAATTGAGATAAACATTGAAAAAAGTATCTCTCAGAAAAAAGGCAAATAAAAAATGGGGCGACCTTTGATCATTGACGTGGTTTTTATTGAGTTTGGCGGAATCGCCGTTGTTTAAACTTTGCGCTTGTAAATATAGCTCTCTGCTACAATTTTTTCCTAACTTTTTTTTTAGATTTTGGTGCAAACGCTTGTTAGCTTGTTACTTGTAATTACCAGCATTGAATATGTTGTTCCAGACTGTCGTGACTGTTTTCATAGACGTCCTTTTCGATGACCATGAAAACTGCTCTATTATTATTTCTCTTGTAAACAATTCTAAAAACTAATTAAATAATAATCGTTTGTTAAAAACGTTAAAGCAATTCTTTATTTTTATATTAAATTAATGTAAAAAATTGCTTTTCTAAAACATTTTTTTCAATTATTTATTTATTGATTGGTAATTAATACTTATCAGTCAACTGTGTATTTATTATGAATTAACTTTATTAATTGTTATCGTATTTTTTTTTATCGAATTATATTTGTCAATAGGGCTGAATGCATCCGAACAGAAATCTTTCGTGTTTCTGCGCAAAGAACTGCCAGTAAGGTTGGCGAATATAATGAAGGAAATCGCCCTACTGCCAGAGAACTTGTTGCGGATGCCTTCGGTGGTGGCCGTTAACGACTGGTACATTCGCAGCTTCGAGGAGATCATCGAGTTCGAGAAGAGCGAGATCAACAGCAAAACGCTCGAGCACTTTTGCGATTCCCTGCTGAAAATTCGCAATCGGCATTCGGACGTCGTCGAGACGATGGCCCAAGGCGTCTTGGAATTGAAGGAATCCCATGACGTCGATGTGCACACCGAACATAGTATACAATATTTTTTAGATAGGTTTTATATGTCTAGGATATCAATTCGTATGCTCATCAATCAGCACAGTGAGTATTTCTATTTATTTTTTATGTTTTTATTTTTTAATATTTAATTATTGCGAGTCAACAAAAAAATATTTATAAAAACTTTTTTAATCATTTTTTTATACGAGTACTAACCATCAGTACAAAAAAAGGATCAGACATATTTTGGTGATAAAAAAGCTAAATTATTAATTATTTATGACCTTTTTATAAAAAAGTACCATTCAAATTTAAGAATATAAAACTATTAAAGTGATTTTCAAAAACAATTGGTCGTTTTTAAGAAAATGCTATTTGAATTTTTTTTTAAATTTGAGATTGGTAAGTGTAAGTTACAATGTAATGAAGTGGTAAGCTACAATGAAAATTTATTTTAAAAATTCAAATTTGCGCCCAATTATTTTTTGTTTCGTATTTACGACCGTTGTATTTAAACAAATTGCTGCAAATTTTCTGAAGTCCAACTTTAAAAGATAAGTATTTTACACTTTAGTAAATATTTTGATTTTGATGTCATTGAAACCAAGGAAAAAGGAACAATTCTCATAGAAATCTTAAAATTTTGAAGTTATAACATTTTTTCCTTAAAAACAGTTACAACTTGTAATTGACTAACAACTATTTTACTAAGTTACGTTAAATATGTTATTATTATAAAAACTTATCAGGAAAAAGGCAGATTTGTTAAACCTTTTTTCATTTCTTGTAATTATCAGAGAACTGTAAAAGATAGAGCTAAACAAATTCGGCTTCAACACGCAAAAAATAGGTAAAATGGTTAAAAAAGTTTTTTCCTTGTTAGTCAATGTTATTATTTTTCGAATTCCATTTGCGAAAAATTATTATTTAAATTATTTATTTGCCTTTTAAAAGCAAAAAATAACTTTCCTTCTGAAAGGCACTCATGTTTAATGAATTAATTACAGCATTGCTGTTTGGTGGGCAACTGGAAAACGCCCCTGGACCAAATAGGAGTAAATACATAGGATGCATAGATCCGAATTGTGATATAGTTAGTGTGATAAAGGACGCATATGAAAACGCTCGTTTCCTCTGCGACCGATACTATCTGGCCTCCCCCGAGCTGCTCATCCTAGGCTCCGAACACGACAAAGTGGCCAAGGAACACGATATACGTATGGTCTACGTGCCGTCGCATTTGTACCACATGCTCTTCGAATTGTTCAAGAACTCGATGAGAGCCGTGATGGAGTATCATGGCTCCCACGAGCAATATCCTCCTATCACTGTGACTGTCGCCAAAGGAAAGGAAGACATTTGTTTAAAGGTCGGTGCTCCCTATTTGATTCAATTACTTTCGATCAGCTATTTCATTTTAGTAGTTAGATATTAAAACACAAATATTAATCTATTAACAGTATTAACTAAAATTTCTTTTGTACGAAATGTAGTGTTACTTGACGTCTTTCGTTGACTTGTTATTTATTTGATTTGTTAAAGTTAAACAGTAGTTCATTCAAGTAAATTAAGTACTAATTAGACAGTTTAATGGTCTGAAAATGTTGGGGTCATTTGGGTTAAATTGCTAATGTTTCTGACAAAAAATTTGTTTATTCTATTTTTTTTTTCTATTCTTATAATTCCTCTGTCGCAAATTATGGTATGCATTTCTTTATTATTATTTATAAGCTATGTGGGAATTGATAAAGCATAGAGAAAACATTTACAGAATTTCGTTATTTTTCTATTTTGCATTTTGAAGTAATGGTTGAACATTACATATTTGTTGTTGTTGGCAAATTTTAAATTAAATAATTGGACATAATATTTATTTCAGATGTCTGATCGAGGAGGAGGAATAGCGCGCAGCACAACGGAGCATTTGTTCAAGTACATGTATTCGACGGCTCCGCAGCCGAGCAAATCTGACTCGCATACGGTGCCGTTGGCCGGCTACGGCTACGGTTTGCCCATATCGCGACTGTATGCCCGATACTTTCACGGAGACCTGGTGCTGCTGTCCTGCGAAGGATACGGCACGGACGCGGTGATTTACATGAAAGCCCTGTCGAATGAGGCCAACGAACTGTTGCCCATCTTCAACAAGACCACGTCAAAGTTCTATAGAACGCTGGTGCCGACCGGTGACTGGAGCAATCAAGCCACCAATTTGACAAGCCGGCAAATAAGCACGAACCCGAAGAGACATCAGTTGCCGGAGCATTCGGTACAAGCCGAAACTTTAACTGGTACAGGTGCCATATAGTTATTTTTGTTTGTTTTAAGAATGCATTCATTTAGGCAATTTCTTATGTGATGCATGATGTTATGTTATACTATACTTCGCAGGGCGAGGATGATCGATGACGCAATTATAAATTAATTTCTTTTAATTCGAAACGTAGTTGTTCTATTTTGTTAAAACCTATTTTATTACATCGTTACTCTTTTGACTTAATTTTAATTTATCTATTGACTGTGAAAGAGGATATAATATTATAATATTGTTGAGAATGCATATTTTTAAAATTGCATTAAAACTGATTATTAGAGAAGGTACAAAATATGTGCGTGGCTTTTAATTCTCTGCAAACAACAGAAATTATTTTATTTTTAGCAAGACGATAAAGGTTTTTAAGTCAGATTTTTAATAAATTTATTTTTAATTAGAACAGCTTAATAAAGTAAAAAAGTCACAAATAATTTAAAAACCTTACCAAAGAGCAGTTTGTAGTTGCCAACAAGGGGAAATGAGTATTTCCAAGGATAAAAAACTGCATTAGCCATCAAATACCCAGTCATTTGTATTATAACATAACTGCAGATGTGCTGGCTGCAGTGCTTTGCAGTATTGAGGGTATAGGGCCACTGGTCCAATGTATCAAATTGTGTTCGTCCATCTTATTGGCTTGGAAATGGTCGCTCAGCAATGTGTTCGAGTAGTTAACGTGTCGCTGATAGGCTTCCGTTTCCCTTGTAAGGTCATTGCACAATCTATGGAGATCTACAAAACGACATTTACAATAATTTTGGTCATCCAGAACAATGATTACGAATCTGAACCTTTTAAAATTGCAGACGCCCATAGCTGAACGTGGACATCAGGTATTTTACTCGCCAATTGCATGGCCGGTGTTACCATATTCATACTTTCCCTACTGTTGCCCAAGGACAGAAATATGTGTCCCAACAGAACCAAAGAACAAGAAGTAAGTCTATTCAAATCTTCAGCGTTGGCCATCTTCAATGTTTCTCGTAAATAACGCCTAGAAAAGTGGTTGTAAAATTTGCATATGTTTTCAAGAGAGAAAAATACTTTGCTTCGTTATAGCGCCCTTGGAAGAAGGCCTGAAGTCCTTGAACGTAGTACGCCGCGGCTCGCAGACTATGAGAATGCGTTTGAAGCGTTTCCGGGTTGATTCTTTCCAACATGGCATTGAATTCGACTTCTCTTTTACCTCTCAAGTAGACTATTGCCAAATTTAAATTGGCAAAGGTGCACAACTCGATTTCATTTGAAGACTAAATTATGTTTACTATTTAAATAAAAATCAAAATTTCTTAATTGGTTTACGTACTGATAAAGTAGCTGTAAATTGAGCCTCAGCAGCTTCCATGCAGTTCATACTCATCGAGTACAGACCCAATAAAGTGTGCAGCTGGGGACCATGCGATTCCAATAACCAATCGTTTTGGCTGCATATGCTGGCAGCTGAAGCGATTTCTTGTAGGGCTTGCGTCTTGTTACCCATCACTAGTCGGCACATAATTATGTTTTCCAAAAGCATCAATTGGAAAACCGACAGAATAGGTTTATTGTCTACAACTGCAATTGTTTTTTTTTAAATTTTAGTTAGTTGTTTTATGATTATTTAAAAAAAATGTATACTTTTTAATTTTTCAATTTGCATTAACGCTTTATCGGTATATTTTTGTGCTTTTTCCATATACCCGGCTTGCATTGCGTGCATTACAGTTACCAAGTACACCAAAACATAGAGATGTTCCTTTGGGAGCCACAAAAACATGTCTCCTTGGATTTGACTTGTTGCTAAATAATTATTTAGTTATTTCTTTTTGCATTACTTTAAAGTGCAAAATAAAACTTACGTTCGTCAGTTGCCATAACGGTCTGAATACTTTGCTGCAATTGTTTTAAACAAACTTTAACACTTTTTACTTGGCCAGCCATTAAATGATGGCAAACCTGCAATGAAATATTTTTAATTTATTCAATTTAGAAACCGTGACATACTATGTACCTGCAGAACCAAAAAATAAACCTTTAAGTATTCCTTTTGATAAACACCGCCGCCCCATTGCTCAATTATAGTACCAGCTTGATTTAAAACTGCTTGCACATCCTGACCTTTTTTGTCAATCAATAAAAGCTGTAAATTTATTTGTTAAAATGCCCGCAAATCAAATACTATAAATACAAACCATTGCTTTGCTTAGTAGAAATAGTACTTTAGTATAAAAAGCTTTAGAGATGTGAGCAAATTCAACACCCACTGATAATAAACTGTTTGCAACCCTGTAATCCTTATCTGAAGCATGGATTTGCTGAAATTATTACCATTCATAATGATTACTTGTAAAATATAAAAAACAACAACAAAAAACTACTAACAGCCAATTGAAATAATAATCGACAGTGCCAGTACACATTGTGCTGTGACAATTCAATAGCTTTCCTTAAAATTGGCTTCGATGAACTCAACTGTTTCTGCTGTTCATATAATTCGGCCAGTACACTGGCTGCTTCAAATTTCACATCATCAAAACTGTTTATTACTTCAGAGAGCAACCACTGAAAAGCATTAATTAGTTTCTAATGTGAAAATATAACGTATTCATTTGGTATTACTGCTTTTTCCAAGTGGGTCCTTGCTAAGTCAGTGTTTTTTGTATGAGTTAGCAGTATGTTTCCCAGTTGCAAGTGTGTACGGGCTTCCACTCTTGGAGGCGGTTTGAAGGTGAAAACCGCCTGCAAGCATTGTATACAGAATTTTATCGCAGGCGGCGACGAAGTACGAAAATGTTCTGCTAAACCTAGCAACGAAAGGTACCAAGCGTCCTGCGATGACGCCATAATTTATCTAATACTCGTATTTAGTATTTGATGCAGTTTTACAATAAAATTGATCCACAGAAATCACCAAAAGTCATTAATTTTGTTTAAAATCAAGTAATAACATAGCACAAAATTGAAAAACACTATAAACAACTGACCGCTGAGCAAATGCCATTGTTGTTTACTGCCGATTGCTTTCGGAAAACTTACAATAGAGGGCGTTGAAGGTTAATTTGTTTTCAATTTTTACCGCACTTTATAAAAAGCTGTGAAAAAGATACCAATTTTTTAATGAATTATATGGTATACCAAATAGCTGACCCATTAAATTACAGTTAGTTAATTACTAATTTAACTAAACTAAATAAAAACCTGTATTTTTAAGTTGCGAGACTAGTGGCAGAAAAAGAAGTGAGGAAAACTCCGATCCCTATCTAATTAATTAAAGTCGTCAGAGGGTGATATTAGTCGTATGAATAATTTCTTCAATTTTCTCAACTCAAGCCCATCTCCAAAATTAGAATCAGCATAGCACCGAATTAATCTTTATTCAATTTATATTAACAATCGCCAATATATGTATATTCTTAATTTTGTTTTTTTTTCTGAAAGCGCCTTTTCTTTCTGTGAATTGGAATTGCACTAAATTGTTCTGTAAACTATAAACATTGGAACCGCCGTTCGCTCATACTATTCTTAATGTCTCTTGATTACCAAAATAATTAAAGAGCTAATGGTTTACTAATTACGTTCCAAATCGTTGGAAGCTCCGATAAAATTTAAGAAACATTAAAAATAGGGAAGCATCACATTGGTAACAAGGGGGTTCAGTTATGGTCTAGGACGGAATTGTTTTGGAAGCTGGCAAAGATTGATATATCATCTCCGGATGCTCCCTAAGAGCAGTTAGGTATACCAAAGAAGACCTCCAAGACTTTGTTGTATTTTCTGAGAATGCGCAATTGGAAATTACCAAAACAAAAACAAAATTAGAAAGCACAATAAATCAATAATAACATACTTCTGAAGAATATTTACTTACTAAAACTTCCTCTTAAAACTTCCAAATTGTAAAAGCGTGTGTTTAAAAGAAAAAGAAGAAATTTCTCTGTATTTGATTTTAATAAAGGAACTCAACAATAATTTAATATCAGTTTGATAACAAAAATGTAATGCAAAAATTCGTAAGAGCTGGCTTAAGTTATACTCTTAAAAAAAGAAAACCGTTACCCATCAATAAAGAAATACCAATAAACCAGAGGTAAATCACAAATAGCTCAAGAGTCCAATTAATTATTATCGAAAACATAAAAGTTGGGTTTCACAACTTTCGGGGAATTATGTCCAAGTATATTTGAATTATTTCCGCGCAAGTTATTCGGTGGCAATGCGGAACTGTTAAACGATTTGGAATTACCTCTAGACATATGATTCAACTGCTGCGGATGAATATTTGGTCGATGATTGCAGGTGAATTTATCACAGCGATCATTTCCGCCCACATATTTCTTCATCTTGATCTCGTTAAGCTTGTCCCCTTGAGTTTTCTCACCCAAGCTATACTGCATCCGCAGTTTTCGGGCCAGATTTTCTTTATTTTCAGCTTCACTCCATTGGCCAGGCCTGTACATCGTAGCACTTGGTTTAATGCGAAAGACTTCTTGTTCAGTGAGGCCGGCTACATTGGGTACTTCACTTAGAGCTCGTTTATTGCTAATGGCAATCAATTTCTTTCTATGTATCTGCCACTGTTTGCTGTAAATGCCGTATTTGTGATGCGGCACTTTGTCTCCGTCGCCGAAAGTTTGAAATCGGTACAACTTGCCCTCTTTCCACAGCCACGGTTCGATCTTCTCCAACCAGGCTTGCTGTTGTCCTATCACTGATCCAGGACGACAGATTCTCATCCAAGCTATTACTTCCTTTGCGGTGAATTGATAGTGTTTCATAATGTATGCGCCAATCAGGGAGCCAGTTCTGCCTAATCCGGCCTGAAAGTGCATTTTAGTATTTGCTGACTGCTAAAAGCACTACAATCTTCGAAACAGACTTGAACCGATCAATAAAATTAAATAAGATACAAATTTTTAAATTTGAATTAACCATTTTATTTTTTCAAATGACCCCCTTAACTTGGTCTTCTCTATTAGAATAAAGAGGATTTTGTAAAAAAAAAGATTTGGTTTATTGGGTCCACTTTTAGAATAATTTTCTTATTTTTAATGTTAATTTAAATATCATTTTCACCGATTATTAGTTAAATGTTTGTTCACAAATTATTCAGGGTGATTTATTGAATCAGTCCATTAAAATACTTTATGCTTTTATATTAGCTTTTAACTTATAAATAAATTTGAAAATTTCAGTACAGCATTTAATTCATGAAACGAGTTGATGGTAATTGTTTCAAGGTGGTGGCACTTTCGGTTAAACCGGAAGCCGTTACCAACTTCATTATTTTAAATAAGATTCTCTATTTTTTATTTTATTTTTAAATTGGCCTTATAATAAAAATAATTTTGAAGGACATCAGCACACTAAACTTATTGATTTTTGTTATACAAATTTGAACTTAACACCCTTTGCACTACAAACAAAGAATTAATAGCGGTATTATTTATAATGTTAACATCGAAAAGGTGGAAATTCAGTTCTCACAAGAAAAAAATTATCTGATGGGCAGAAAGCCAGTACCAAAACGTGTTTGCATAAATTTTAAGCAACACAATAAAGATTTTAATTGTTGCCAACCGGTCAGCAACTTGTAAAGTTGTTGAGGAATTTAATTTATCAAAACCGAATATAATTCAATACAATATTTAAACCATTAGTCAATTTAGACAATTTAGAGTTTAGTCTGGTTTAGACTATCAAAAAGTCGTCATCTAGTTTCCTGAACAATAAAAAAAGAGTTTTCTTTCAAAATATTTTTTTTTAATTTAATTAATAAAAAATATACCACACTTTTTAAATATTAATACTTTTTTATTAGTTTACAGTCTCAAGCAACATTGGAATTTAGAATAAATTTTAAGCAAAATGAAATAGAATGTTTAATATTGATTGATTGCATTATTAAAAGTTATAGTCATTATAAGTTTTTAGGATTCAAAAATAATACCAAAAGTACTTTTAATCTAGGGATACAGAACATTTAAAAATATATTACCCTTAAAAATAATGAATTGGGTAACTACATCCAGTATAACCGGAAGTGAAAGGACTTTTAAAGTAATTTTAATCAACTTGACTCGTGGAGAAAATCATGAAAGGAATTATAAATTTATGCCTAAGTTAAAAATAATTTAATGAACTTTTTCAATCAATTATCCTGTATTAAAAAAATATATGAAAAGAAAATTAATTTAAAAAATATGAAACCTTGCAATGCACGGCTATAGCTCCCGGGGTATTTTCAGCGATTTGTAAGAACTTTAACAAGACAGGCTTCGGAGGAGTCGTTCCATCCGGGAAAAATAAATCGTAGTGATCGATTCCAGCCTTGGAAAATCTACAAAAAATCAATTAGTTTTTTTTTTCTTTAAACTTATTGCACATACACATAAGAATCGTAGAGCTTATTGTTCAATCTAATAACAGTGTTAACATCGTTCCTCAAAAAATACTTGACATAGAAACTGGGGGAATGACCATTGGGAGAGATTTCCTTATCTATAGGACCAATAAGTGCCAAAAATTTGCGCGGCACTAGCCAATTGAAATCCCCATTTTGAATCTTATCGTATAAATCGTATTCAGTCACGCTAAAGTCTTGGAAGTTAAAGAAATTCAGCAAACATGCCTTGTGAATTCCTTGCAGGCATTCAATCAGTTTCAAAGTGTATCGGGAAACTCCTTGGGAAGCATCCACAAAATGCCTATTTGGCCCAAAAATTAGAGTTTTTAAGAAAATAAAAATTGTTATCAAATTTACCTAAAGGGTCCAGTTCCTTCAACCAACTTTCGATAGATGAACATAGGATCCATATTTAAATAAATGATACAATACGAACCGAAAAGGTAAGCTGCATTGACTCGTTTATTTGGATCACTGCTTGTGTAATGTATAATTCTTTTGATTTGGCTGCATTGCATATAGGACTGCAATTTCACGCAGTACTTATAAAGACAGGAAATGTTTAAGGGACCAAAATCCATATAGTAGTTGATGTAGATGTACTCCTCGTCTACGTTAAAGTAGAAATTGTCGTTGATGTTTTTGATCATCTGCAACTTATCCGAATAAGTGACCGCAAAATAGAGTTTGCCCCGCATGAATTCGACAATGCTCTCGATTTCCGGGCATAAGTGGAAATCCATAGTTGAAGCAACAACAATTCACCGAGCATTTAGTATACGTAACAATTTTTCCACTTGTCACTGCAAAATGTTAAATATGTTATAAAGTGCAATAGGTAATTTATTGAAATTGCCAAAAGAACCAGAAATGTTTTCTGAAAGATCTTTTTCATATTTTGAATTTTGAAATGCCCGATTGGAAAGTGTCAAAAGCACATTTTCACTAAAAATTTCGTAATTTGCCTTTGTTGATTGACGTCTCGCCCCTCAAATTGGTTTCTTAGGAAACCCTACTGGAAAATACAGGTTGTTTTTTAGATTAAGTTAATTCCATTTCTTCGACGACCATTTCCCTTGAATGTAAGATTGTGCCCAAACTATTCATTATGATTTTTTTTTTCTTCTTCACCGATATTTACAAATTGATAAAGAATATAATTTAAAATTGTACTGAGATGAATAGGATTTTTTTTTAATCCAAAGTTAAGGCCATTTGCGGTGAAACCGGAACAGATGTAAAAATAACAACTAACCTGTCCAATTGGAAATGTTTTCTTAAGTATGTATGCCAAATTTAGAAAAAAAATGGTCCATAAATAAAGAAATGGTATAGATGGTAGTAAAATTTAGAAAAATTCGGTTCAAAAATAGAGAAATGGAAAGGATGGAAGTAAAATTTGTGTCACCCTGTATGTAATAAAATTAATAAATTTAAAATAAAAAGCAATTATATAGGAAAAATATTTTTATTATAAGCAAATTACTATTTCGTTTCTATCTAATAAATATTTTTTTCTTTTCACAAAAAAACATCTTTTAACACAAAAAAAAAAATTAACAAAAATCATTGTTTAGAACTCTTCAAAAAAGGTTGAACAGATTCAACGTCGGTTTCAATAATTTCTTTCAAAGAATCCATAGTCCGGAAACTATCCTTGCTATGTTTCCTGCAACCAATGTAGACAGTGTGCGTACGAAAGTAGTCCTGGATTTCATGTAATTTCTTGCCGTGCGTTTCCGGCAGAAACACCCAAGTATATCCGATACTAAGGAATGCTATTGTCGCAAAGAACCATTGGACACCAGCTGCACCTCCCAAAATGTCATCCAATGGTCGGTACGATTGCAAAGATGCAAACATAAGAATGTTGGCTAAACTATAGGAGATGCTGTGAGCCACGCCGCGTATTTCCAATGGGAAGAGCTCAGCAGTCATTGTCCATGGAATCGGCAGCATCCCTATCATCGACGTTAAGACATACAGCAGAAGGAATAATACTGGTATCCATGTTTGCGATGTGGTACCTATTGAAATGATTCCACAAATGTGTTATCAGAAACAAATACCTTTTCAACTTTCATTCAGAATTCAGATATTTTTGAGGAAGTTAAGACTACCTAAAGACTTGACTTATATTTTTATCAAAATATGGTTTATTCAACCTTTAAAAACGCTTTAATTTACTACCTAAACTATCTCTGTATCTCCTTTACTTCTTGAGGTGCTGAAATTAAAAAAATTGAAAATAAGCTAAACCTTGTTCGTACAAAAATTAAAAAATAATCATAAGTTCATTACTGAAATAAAGAATATTGTAATTTTTTTGTTTTAAGGATTTTTGGAAGGTAAATAAACGAAAAATCAATGTTCATTAAAAAAATATTTTAGGTTGGTGACCAAAATTGTTTTTTATTTTTATTTTTGGATATCAATTTGGTCATTTTAAAGCACCGCTCTTAAAAATATTTTTATTTTTCAGGCATCACTATGTTTTTGTTAAGACATCACAGAACTTAAGAAAGATGAAAATTTTTGTATCTTGACTACTAAAGAAGACGCAAATTCCGGTTTGGTAGGAATAAAGCGGTTTCAATTAGTTAAAATTAAAATATCCATATTTTGACAAAGTGTAACGACGACAGGTTTAAAAAAACATTGTTATTGCTATTATCATAATTTTGAAGTACTAATGAAGATAAGGAAATAGCAAAAAAAAGTTGAATAATTATCAATATAAAAAAAATAAATATACTTTACCTTGTTTGATCCAATAAGTATAGAGTCCTGAAACGCAAGTACATATACACATTCCTGCGGAACTGATCATGACCAGAGGTCGCCTACGGTATTTCTTCAAAAGCACTGTATTTACCATTGACATGATAAACCGCACTAGTCCAATAAGTACAGATGCTAAGTACGGATTTACAGTGGCGCCCATTTCCACAAACAGAGTTACTGAATAAAATAAGGTCACATAAATTCCGCTGAAGTTTTGGAAAAAGAATAAACCGGCAAGGATAATCATAGGCTTGAGAGCAACTGACGAAAATAACAGCTTCAAAGTTCCATGTGAATTCTTTGGATTTTCTTGCTCTTGTTTCTCTTTAATTAAAATATCTAAATGAGCCTGGCTGATAGTTTTCTGAAATAAACAATAATTGCATTTCATTTTCAACTTAATAAAAAGCAATATTTTTTTACATTTGATTGCTGGTATCTGTTGATCCACTCAAGCGACTTTCTGGCATCATCCAAACGCGATTTGGATACGAGCCAAGCCGGACTTTCCGGTATTAGCATAATAAGGACGGAGGAAATAATCACGTAAACATTGCAAAGCCAGGCTGTCGTGCGCCAGCTTAGAAACCAACCTTTTAAATAAGCCAAAACCATCCCTTTTCACATAAAAAAAGTTTTATAGACAATTTATGATTTGTTAATAGATTAAAAGTAAAATTGTTATACTTACCTAGAGATGCATAAGCCGGTGCACTGGAAACTAAAGAGCCTCGTAAATCAGGATGAGCGATTTCCGTTATATACACTACGGCAGGACTACTGAACCAGGCTGTAAAAAAGGGTTTATTTCAATGTTGTTTTTCAACATTTTGCTAATTTACCAACTCCCAAACCGGTCAGTACGCGTCCTGCAAAAATCATTGCGATGGATTGAGCAGTTGCGATGATAGACCAACCGATCATCACTGGAATTATGGCTAATCTGATAGTATTAAGGCGGCCAATTGCGTCCATCACAAAGCCAGCCAGGATGGCGCCAACTGGAACCATTATCACCATAATACTGACTGAAACAAAAAACAGTTTTATTTGGGTTTATTACACCGGTCAACATGATGTTCGATTCATATTTTTTTAAATCAAAGTTTACTTTTGTGGAAAGCAGAAGAATTTTTTTAACTCTGAAGAAAATGACCATTTTTTTTTTCATAATTTTATTTTATATTACTTCCAGAAATATTTATGCTCATCTTTAGAGTTATTTTTTGTTCAAAAATAAAGATTATTTGTAACACAAATATAAAATGGTTAAAAAAATGGATAAAAAATTATTCATTTTAATGATTTTTCGTTTGTTTGAATGGACTGCCGTATTAAACCGATTGTCCTTCATAGAAATCAAAGAGAAAATATCATTTATATCTTTCCGGTTTTCCGGAAACAATTTTTAAGTGCACGCTATCCGCTTATACAACGGATTTTCAAGAAGTGCCTCATTTATATTAACTTTTCTCAAAATTCCCCCCTTTGATTATTTAATTTGTACTCTTATCTTATAGAGCATATTGTTCTTTATCAAAAATTAATTTAATCTATGACTATTTTTGTTTTCCGGATATAATTTATCAGAGCGTGGTTTACATTTTAGTAGTAAATGAAAAGCTAATGCAAAATATAAGTCAATTTTGATCAAAAGTTGCGTTTTCGATTTTTTTTTATTTCTGCCAACATTTTATATAGATTATTATTCTTTAACAAAATCAAAAATAAAATTTCATTTACATCTCTGTTGCTATACAGGGTGATTGATGGAACCCGTTCGTTAAAATATTTTTGACTTCCAGTTTAGTTATAATTTTGAAATTTTTAGTGTAGCATTTTACCCTTTGAATGAGTTTGTGGTAATTTT
>JASKGO010007776.1:0-44397 GCA_030556065.1 Holobus sp. GC000080 | reverse complement strand
TTTGAAGGTTTTTCAGGAGGTTCTTCAGTTTTTACTTCCTGTACAATAACTGGTTCTTCAGTTTTTACTAAAGACAAGTCGGTAACTATTTGTTCTTGTTTAATAAAGGCATAATTATCCGGAACCAAAGTTGGTTTTTCCTCGACGGTCTCTTTAGGTGTAATTTCAATTTTTACTTCTGATTCCACTGCTGTAACTTTAGATTCCTTTTTTCCTTTCCTTGATGCGTTTTTAGCAGGTTCTTCTATTTTTACCTCTTGTATAATAACAGGTTGATTCACTTTAATCAATGATAAATCGGTATCAATTTTTTCTTGTTTAATAAAGGAAACATTATCAGGAACCAAAATCGTTTGTTTCTCATTGGATTCTTTAGTAACAATTTTCACATCTGATTCTGTAGTTATTTTCGGTTGGTTTTTATCTTTCTTTGAAGTTTTTTTAGTAGGTTCTGCAATTTTTTCACCCTTTCCAATATTTTCAGTAACAACAATTTCTTGTTGAATAATGGTATCATCATCTGGGACCAGATTAGGTTTTTCCTTAATGGTTTCTTTAGTTTCAGTTTTCACTTCTGATTCAGTAGTTGTAATTTTTAAATCAATTTTAGGCTCCTTTTTACTTTTCTTTAGTTTTTGAGATGGTTCTTCTAATTTCACTTCTGGAATTGTAGTTGGTTCTTTAGTTTTAATCAAAGATAAATCAGTAATATTTTTTTCTTGTTCGATAAAGGTAACATTATCAGGAACCGAAGTAGGTTTTTCATCAATAGTTTCTTTTCCAATGCCAGTTTTAATTTTTGTTTCCACAGTTGTTACTTTGGAATCAATTTTAGGTTGCTTTTTGTTTTTCTTTGATGGTTTTTTAGGTACTTCTTCTGATTTTATCTCTTTAACAACGGTTACTTCTGCAGCTTTAACTGAAGATAAATCGGAAGTAAGTTTTTCTTTTTCGATGTAGGTAACGTTATCATGAACCAATGGTGATGTTTCTTCAATGGTTTCTTGAGCTTCTGTTTTCTCTTCTGATTTAATAGTCATCGCTTTAGAATCAACTTTAGGCTTCTTTTTACCTTTTTTAGGTTTTGCTTCTTTATAAGATGGTTCTTCGATATTCACTTCTACTTCTTGTTTAATAGTTGGCTCTTCAGCTTTAACCAAAGATAAATCGGTAACAATTTTTTCTTCTTTGATGAAGGTAGCATTATCAGAAACTAAATTAAGTTTTCCCTCTGTGACTTCTTGACAAGCTTTTACTTCTGATTCTATAGATGTAATTTTAGAGTCAATTTTAGGCTCTTTTTTATCTTTTTTCGGTGATTTTTTAACAGGTTCTGCAATTTTTACCTCTTTTACAATAGTAGGCTCTTCAACTTTAACTAATGAAAGTTCAGTTATAAATTTTTCTTGTTGAATAAAAGTAACATTATCAGGAAGTAAAACGGTTTTTTTCTCAATGGTTGGTTTGTTCTCAAGTTCTTCATCTTTAAGAGATTTTGGTTCAATAACTGATGTTTCCGTTTCTTCCGTAACTGTAACTTTAGGATCACTTGGAGGCTGCTTTATTGCTTTTTTGGATACTTTTTTAAATATTTCTTCCATTTTAATTTCATCATCAATATTTGGTTCTTCAATTTTTCTTAATGGTGAGCTTGAAACCAATTTTTCTTGTTCAATATATGTCATATTATCATCTGGGACTAAAGGTTTTTGTCCAATTTTGACTTCTTCATTAAAAATAGTTGCTTGCTTGTCACCCTCAGTGGACTTTTTCTCAACTTCAGAACTTTTCCCTTTTTTGCCTTTCTTTGAGACTTTTTTAGGAATTTCTACCGGAATATCTTCAGATTTAGTTTCAATGATAATATTATTCGCTGGTCCTTTTTTCTCTTCTTCAATTGCAACAGTTGTTTTTTGACCATCGGCATCCTTATTTGATGCTTTCTGCTCTTGCTCAATAAAAGTCGCCAGTGTTTGTTGATTTACTTTACTTGTTTCATCAGGCAATGTTTTCTTTGATTTTTTGTTTGACTTCTTAATTGTTAAAACACTTTCGCTAACTTTGGAGGGTACATTTGCAATTTCAGATATTGTTTCTTGAACTGTTGTTTTAGGTTCTTCTGCCACCTTTTTCTTATTCCGATTTTTCTTTTTAGGAATTTCTGGTGAAGATCCTTCTTTTGTTTTTGTAGTCTTCAAATCTTGTTGATTTTTATCTGATTCTTCCGTTTCCAATAAATTAATGTCGATTTCAATCTTATCAGTCGTATCAATTGGTGAAAAGTCAGTTTCATTAGACGATTCTTCAGTTGATGGAATTAATACCTTCTTAGATGCCTTCTCTTTTTTAGTTTTATCCATTTTATCAGTTATAGTTTTTGGCTCTTCTTTTGTTGTCTTTTTATCATCGTCATTTTGTTTCAAAGGACTCACTTTATTTCTTTTACCTTTAGGACTAACACCAGCATCCACAAGATTTTCATTTGAGGCTGTTATAACTTTAGTTTTAGTTTCCTGGACCAAAACTTTTTTTTCTTTATGCTTTGAGTCATTTTTGGGCAATTCCAGAACAGTAGTCTTCGTTGTTTTCACAACAGTCGTAGTTTTAATAGGACTCTTTTGATTCCTGCGCTTTCTGTCTTTTTGACAAACAATAGTCAAAGTGTTTGAAATGTTAGCCCTAGGAATAGAATGTTGCTGATAAGCAATATTAATAGGACTTTCTGCTATTTCCCTTGGCAACCGCCCAAACTCATCTCCTGTATTCGTAGGTCCGAATCCACGAATCGGAGATTTCGAAGGAGTTCTTTCACGTGATGTCGATCTAAATGACAGCATTTGGTCCAATCCTTGAGACAAAATATGTGCATATGAAAAACCCGTTGCATCGTTGTTAAAAGTTTCCAGTTTTTCAGTTGTTACTTCTTCTTTTTCTTCAACTGGCACAATATAAGTCTTTGTTTTATGTCTTTTGGGAACAGTAGGAGCTTCTTGAACGTCCTCATTTGGCACATTAAAATCTTTTTGAGTATCCTCAACCACAAAAGTATCAACAGTGAAATTATCTACAGGTTGATTTTGGAAGACATTCTGATAAACATTTGAGGGCTGCACAAATTGGTACATATTTTGCTGCTCATAATATTCCGGCACCGCTTGCAATTGAATCGGATTCGAATAGTAACTATGATCCTGCTGCGAACTTGAAGGTCCTCGTTGGTAAAATTCACTAGGATACGACAATTGGACATTAGACCAATTGGGTTCACTCTGCGTTGGCACAAAATAATCCTGTTGTTGTCCCATTAGCATTTCCGCGTAAGTCGTTGCTCCAGGTCTCCACATAGGACTAGGCGACCTTCCTCTTGATCTACTTCTAGTAGGTTCGCATAATGAATCCACGTATAAATTGCTTTCTTGCACATTTTGTTGCTGTTGTTGAAGATTTGTAGGAGAGGGTGTAGAAATGCGCACTAAATCTTGAATGACAGGCTCTGTTTGATCACCAGTAGAAATTATACGAACGACATCTTGAATCACAGGTTCTTCTTGCACTTTTCTCGATTCATCCTTAACAATATCTCTTCTGCGCGGCGAACGGCTTCTCCTTTTAGTAGGTTTGGGCGCTTCTAATTTATCACTTTCAACACTTTTAACAACCACAACCGATTCGATTTCGCGCTCAACAATTTCCGCACAACTTTCGACGATTTTTGGCGGCGGTACAGGTGGAGGCGGCGAAGGCGGCGGTTTAGCTAGAGCGGTGTACTGAGCAGCTTGCGGTAGATTACTTAGGGCGACATTAGAACGTCCTAGGACCACTTCGGCGTACGTGGGTCCTAGAAGGGACGGTTCGAAGGACCTCCTAGTGTCGTAGGGATCCAATCGTTGGATATTGTCGAGTAGAAAACGGATGCGCCTTTGGAACACCTCGATCCGCGCCTGTTGCGCCTGTCCACCACGAATATTACATTATTCAGAAACAGAATTAAAGAAACAACAAAAAAAAACCGCTGATTAAATATATTTTATTTTCTATTTGTTGATGCTTTCATAGGTATGCATTATTTAAAAAATAAGATTGAGAAAGAGCAAAAGAGATTAAACTGAACGACTTCTTAGGTTTGGACGCGCTCGCAATTTGTTCAATACATTTCATTTGTTATTTGTCATTGTACAGTCATTTTTGCCGATGCATAGTATAGGAAAATGAAGAGCTTGATGACGCCGATGAAGAATAAATTAAGTGTCAGGTGGTGTGGGGTCAGGGGTGCCCCGTTGGATGATCAGTTTGATGCGGTCATTGCGAGCGCTCATTTTCGATTGCAACGCACGGACGCGGTCTCTGCACGCCTTTTTTCAATTATTTTTCCGTTAGAAAAAATAAATTTTTACCAAATGAAGGTAGAAAAGGATTGTAATTTGTAATGGATTATGAAGGAAGCAGCCCAAAAAATAGTGGAAAAACCATAACATAAGTGATAAGAAACAAGTACGTAAAGTAACGCGTATAATTGAAGAAAAGAATCAAAACACACATACACACACAAAGAGCAAATATTAACAATTAATTAATGATTAATAGAGTTAATTAACCGTATTAATGATTGGTTATTGGTTAGTATTTAACAGTGGAAAATAAAAAGCCCCTACTTTAAAAGCTTTAAAAGCAATACAAGATCACATATACAAAAAGCAAAAGCAGTGATTTTTCGTTCGTATTTTTTTAAATTATTTTATTTAATATGAAAAAGAAAGGCGGAAACACCTTGATGATATAATAAATGAGAAAATGTTAAAGCCTTAAAGCCCCAAATTAGAAGAACTTATAGAGTACGTCCAAACACTAAATCAGTGTTCATCAAAATGTTTCCAAAAACAATCGGTTATTAAAAAAAATGTTACAATTAGTCAAATTAATTAATTCAGAGTGTGCTTATTTTGCGGTGCGCTTTTAAGTATTAAAATATTTGAAAAAAACTGACCGCCTATTCTGAATCTAGCATCTAATTAAAAAATAAAATCTCAGGCAAATCATAAATAAAAAAGAACAAAAACGAAAACTTTTAAAAATCCTACCTGTTGGTCTCTGGCAGCTTGGTCTCTATCGTGCGGTAAATGCGTGGGAGCGGTGACAGCTCTCAGCTCCTGTTCGACTTGAATGATTTGCTGCCGCAGTCCTTGAATTTCCGCTTGGTACTTGTCCACCTGGCCGATGGCTTGTTCCAGCTGGTTATTCTGATCTTTGATCAGCGCGTGCAGAGTTTCCAATTCCGAGATCAAATCCTTGGCATTGTCGGTGACTGTCGAATCGCCGCCGATGCCAGAACGGAAATGAAGCTGTTCAAAATTGAAGAAAAAAAAAATATATCGGTCAATGTAACATTAATTCGCTTTACGAAAATAACCTGTAGCTTCTCAATGGACAAGGCGATCTTCGTCTTTTGAATTTGAGTGTCGGCCAACATTTTCTCCCTGATTGCATGCTGATCCCGGAGCGGCTTCTTCTTATTCTGAGCCGATTCCAAAGTGCTTCTCGTCTTCTCGATCCATCCTTTCACGTCTTTCATTTTCTTCTCGCACTGTTCCCATTCTTCTGTTGTTTCTTGCAATAGTCCATTCTATAGAAAATTATTAGTTAAATGATAAAAAATTGAAAAAATTCTAATTGAAAATTTGTTACAGTTTCCAAAATATGGGCTTCAACTTCCGCTTTGGCTTCCTCGGCCTCTTCCATCTTCTTCGGTAAGTCGCCAACACTTGTAACATTTCCAATACGTTCCAATTCTTTAGCCATGTCGCTCAAATTTTTCGATGCCACTTTGCAAGACTTCACAGCATTCGAATAGTCATGCAATTTCTGTCTGGTATCGTGCAAAGTTGTTAAATTCAAACGTTCATTGACAAAGAGCTTTTTCTCTTTGACCCAAGCCAAAACTGCCGCGTGCAAAGTGAGAAACCGTTGCCAGGCATCTAAAATTTCTCCAACTTGTTGCTTCTTGTCTTCCAACCAAGTCTTTATTTGCTGCAGTTGATCACTAAGATTCGTCAAAGTGGTCTGTACCATTTGTCTTTCTTCTGGATCGCGAGTATTATCCACAATGATCTTTCCGTTATTAGTGGCTTTCTCCAAGCGATCACTAATGTTGGAAATTTCCGACTGAATTTGTTGCAAATGTTGATTCAATGTCATCGGTTCCAACGATCGATCTTGAACTTTTAGCTCCGCTTCTTTCAGCCATGATTGGACCAAATCAACATCGGCAATATATTCCGAACGGACCGTTTTGGCTTTCTTGAATTCGCGATCTTTTTCCTCCATGGCACTTGACAAGGATTCCGATAAAAGTTCCAAACTGTTAAGAGCTTGATTGATATCCGAAGGAGTTAATTGTTGCGCACTTATGTAGTGTTCCTTTATGGATTTAAGTAATTCTTTAGTGGTTTTAAGACTCTCTTCTGAATCGCTTTTCAATAATTCCAATTGTTTCTCAATATTTTGAAGATCTTCTCTGAAGACATACAAAGCACTGATGCGCTCTAGTAGTTTATTGAAAGAGTGCTTTTGTTCTTCGATACTTTGCAGATTGCGCTCGATGTCTTGCAAGTCCTTCAAAACTTTGTCGTGCTTCTCGTTCAGGCTGTCCAAGAGTCTGCGAACAAAACAAGGAAATCTTTAGGGAAACACAGTATACTTACATGCGCTTTTTCGCGTGTTTATTTTACAAATGAGAAAAAGCGGAATCGAGCGCGTGTAGACGGGGCTCTTTTTTTTGCGGAGACGGCGGCTATTTTTGAAACGACCTCCACCGCCTCTAAACTCTCAAAACGTATTATTACAAAGGAATCCGGTGCCAAAAGTAACAGCGAGTGAAAACGTACGCAAACTAAAAATACTTCTCCTAAGGTACATATCACAATTCAAAATATTGCGCGAAAACAAATTTGAAACATTTTGTACCATATCGGAAATGCCGCTAAATTTTTGATCCCAAGTTATAGAGCACTTTCAACTTGCAATGGCAACAACCACCAAAACTGTTGTGATTGCTATCGATTCAGTTTAAATGTAGTCAGATACTTTGAGGTACATTTTACATGCCCATTGCGCCCCTTAAGTGAGGGTTTGTTATAGTTTTGTGCCAGGACGTGGAACGACTCCACTCGTTTACTGTTCGTTGTGTTTTGACTTCATTTTTCCCGGATGCTTTAAACTGATTTTACTAATCGCGCAACTTACTAACTACCTCCTGGTTATTTTTTCTTTTCCGGTGATTTATATTGTGCTTGCTTATCTAAGATTAATATTCTTATGCGTGAGACGCACCTGTTAAATATTTAATGCTTATTTTTGGAACATTACATTAGCGTTTTTTTGTCTCGACTGTTGCAATTTTCGGATTAAAAATCTATTTTTATGTAGATTTCCAAGAATCGGGTTAATTATTTTAAGAAAATGATTCATTTTTCTATGGGCTCACCCAACTAGAAAACTTGCAAATTTACTGCATTGTTATTTGAAATTATTTAAAATTCCCCAAAAGCTAAAAATGTATATATCCTAATTAAATTTTTTCACCTCAATTAAAAACAAAAACCTTACCTTTGATAAGTTTCTCCAAGTTGCTTCAACTTATCCTCTAAAGCTTTGGCGGAAGTTGCGGAACAGGCCCTCAAGAATACCAAAATATTCTTTGACTTTTCCACCACTTCCCTGTATAAAATATTTGATGATTCCGCTTCGGATTTTAAATCCTGAAAGCCAAATTTTTAATTTACCATAGTAAAAAAAAAAAAAACTAATAAGTTACCTCAATGGATCTCTTCGTGTCGATTACATGTTGCTTATTGCGAACCAAAGTGTCAATGTGTTTGCACTTATCTTCAATAATACCGAGAGCACCTTCGAAATGCTGCCAACGTCCTTCGAATAATTCCCAGGCATCCGCAAGCGAATTCAAAGTGTCTCTACGACTTTCCAAATTCGATAACACACTCTTCCATTCATCGGTAACCGCAGTACTCAACTGATGGATTTTCTTCTGGTTGCTCTTGTCGGCTTTTTCTTTTAGTTCCTTCACTTTTGTTTCCAAGGAATCCAGTTCGTGCTGTTGCGCCTGTTTATAGAACAAGTAAAATCAAATTCAAATATTACAATTACTGGAAGTATAGTAAATAGGATTTTCTTTATCGATAGTTTCTTTTTTTTTGGAAGACTACTTTGAAAGATTAGATACTTAGGTGAAAACTGATTGCGAGATTTTGTGTATTTTCGGACTAAATTTTTAGCAATGAAACAACAAACTAATAAATTATTTCCAGTCGACGACCATGACATTCTTCCATTAGATGCATTTTTGGTATTAACATGTATTTTTTATGTTACTGCAAGTTTTTTTTTAATTCAAAATTTCATTAATTAAAAAAAAAAACAGAAAATTAATAAATAAAATAAAACTTTACCTGATCAAAACTTTTTTTAGTTAAGCACTTAAATTTTCAACTTCATCTAACAAGAAAATTAGAGTTACTAATTTGAAACTTTGCGCGAATTAAGACGGCAAACAGCTTGAAATATTTATTGATATGAATGATGTCATATGGTTGTACGTGTGATTTAACATATTTTCCTTGAAATTTTAGTACTACAAGAAAAATATTTAGGCAAATGACATCACTTCTCATATAATTAGAAATAATTCGAATGGAATTTCTACGAAATACACATTACACATACCTGGAAATCATTCAGAGCATGATTTAATTTCTGCACATTGAAATGCAGTCCTGCCAATGTAGAAACAGGCTCATCGGTGAATTTAGTCCTCGCAATAACGGCCCTCGCTTTATCCAAGACCGAATTGAAGGACTTCCAAGCTTCCGCCTCTTGTTCCAACTGTGCCTTTCGCGACTTGGCCAAATTCAAAGTGTTCTTCAGCATTTGCGTGCACTGTTGCTGGTCCCTACTGAGTTCTTCCTGTTCGGTCGGCATCAAACTCGGCCAAATTTTATCAGCCGACTGCTGAATCGTCTGCGAAACCAATTCCTTCATTGCTGTTTCAGTGGCAAAGAACAGCTTATGTTCTTCCAGATCAGTGGCTGCATTTTCATAATCAATACCATCTTTTTCGCTTTGCAGACGTATTTCGGCTTCTTTGACCCAATCAATGAGCTTTGTTTTTAGTATCAAATGATTTTCCCTCACCAATTTGTTGGATTCCAGATATTTTTGGCGCTCTTCTAAGGCGCGCGGCATTGAACTTAATAAAGACTTGGATTCCGATAACTGCTCACTTAAAGAACTGGGTAAACTACTTGTATCACCCCTGATGGTTTCTTCAATTTTTCTTATTTTATCCAAATATTCGTTGACTTCGCTCGTAAGAGTTTCATGTTTCTTTAATTGGTCCACTACATCAGAAACGTCTCTTTTTAGCAGCGGTCTCGATTGGACCAATGCTTCATTAGCATGTAACCAATCGAGGATTTCATCCAATTCTGCCGATAGTTTCTTATGTTCAGCAGCTGTATTTTCATGAATTTGCTTTTGTTTTTCAACAGCTTTACGCAAATTATTCAACGACTGCTTCAAAGATTGAATCTGTTCCGTGATACTGTTTCTGTCTTGTGCCGATCCATCCGCAGCTATTTGTTGACCTTTATCAGCAGCCGAGGCCAACATTGCTTCACATTCTTGGATTTTACCAATGACATCATTATATTTGTCAATTTTTTCTTCAATCGTAGAACCTGATTTTTCAATATCACGCACCACTTCGGTATATTTAGTAATAAATGTCATTATTTCGGTGATAAGGGCGATAAACTGTTCTCTTAACAATAGTAACTGCTTTAATCGGAGAATCTGATCTTCGATAGTCTTAATCAAATCGTCGTGCAAAACAATTATGCTGGCTAGTTCTGCTTTATTTGCTCCAGGTATATCGCTCAACTTAGATTTGTTACCTTTGAGGTCTCTTAAAATACGTTCGTAGGTGTTAAGAACATTATGAACATCTTCAACTTTGCTTCCAATTGGTTTTGATAAATCTTTGAGTTCATTCTGAATGTTTTGCAAAAATTTAAGACTCTCTTGGATTTTATTGGCAGCATCCTTTTGTTGTTGGAGGTTCTTCTTCAAAGATCCCGCACGGTCTTTTATGATATCGGCAACTTTGTTGTGTCGTTCTTTAATATCTTTCAGGATTTCCTTCAATTGCAATTTATCACTGTCAGTTATTGTTGGAATAATTGCTTTGCCCTGTTCGTTAATTTTGTCAATGTCTTCATTGATCTGATTAGCTTCTTGTTCGAGTTTCATGTACTTGTTCAGTTGTTCTTCCAAAACTTCAATATTTGGAGTCCTTAATTCCGTAGATATTGCCACTTCCGCTTGCTTGAGCCAATTTGTACAGCGATCAATTTTGTCTTCGAATTCTTTGCGCCCTTGTAACAAATCTCGCAATGCTTCCAGCTTGATTTTGGATTCCGATAACAAAGATTCGTATTCGTCTTTAACTTCCTTGAGAAGATTCTCCAGCCGTTGTTTGTCCTGCTCATCGCAATCTTTCAAAATTACATTTCCCAATTTAAGCAAATCATTAAGATCTCCATCGTTGAATTCCAAAATTTCTTTATTGTACTTATCTGCTTGAGCAATTTCACTTTGGACTTTTTGTGATTTTAAAGGTAAATAACTGCTCAGTTTCATAACATCGTTATTTTTAGATTTCAACCACGCAGAAACTTTCTCCAGATTTGTTTCGAAATTCTTTCGGGTATTTAATGCAGCATTTAATTTGCCAATTTCCGAATTGATCTTTTCCACAAGATTTTCCTGTTCTACTCCCAAATTATTCAGTAGATTAGACAAAATCGATTGTTCACTTGGTTCCAGTTCATTCAACATATTTTCCACACGTTTTCCAAGAGATTCTTTTAGAACTTTCTTATTTTCGGCTTCTTTAAGTAAAGTTTTCAATGCAGTTAATCTATCTTCTGCTTTTTTGCTCTGATAACCAATCAAAACGGGCATGTCAAGTTCCTTGCACTTATCTTTACACCAATCTCTAGCTCGCTCAATTTCATTTTTCGTGTCATCAATATCTTTGCGAATATTCTGCAAAACTTGCTGCTTGCGTAGCAAACGTTTCGATATATCATTATACCGTCTTTCAACACCCTTCAATTGCTCTTCTATTTGCTGTGAATCTAAATTGTTGACGAACTCCACGATTTGACCAGCCAATCTTTTGATTTCATCAACACGCTTAGGTCCTTGGTCTTCGAATTCAGCATTCAATTCCGCAACTGCATTTTGCTTTTGAGCACAAGTCAATCCGCTTCCTTTATCTACCGAATCCACTCTTTTGATGACATTATCGAACCAATTATTGATCACTTGAAGCATTTGCCTGTACTCGTCGATGACATCTTGATGAGCTTGCTTGTGACCAATGACTTCAGCTAAATCTACTTCCAGGGCATCGATTGATTGTTCCAAATCACTGTTGTCAGCATCCTGAAGATTTGTTTGCAAGTAATTGCGACGTTGATTTAAAGAGTTCATAAGATCGTTCATTGCCGTCAACTCTTGTTTGGCAGCATCGGCTCTTAATTTTGTTGGACGTAGTTTCCAATCATTTACCAAAGCTTTCTGACTGGCTATCCAATCTTTTAGGGCGTTTCGTTCTTTCAATTTTTCTTCGAAATCAGAAACGGTTGCCGTTATGGTACCGAGATGAGATTGCACCTATTTGTTATATCATATTTATTAATATCATATTTGTTTCCCAAAAAATAAAAATAAAATAAAAATTATGAAAAAAGCAACTATACCTTATCAATTTGTTTATTTAATTTGTTAATAGAACCATGCTCTATTTGCTGCAGGAGTAACTTCAATCTACTTTCAGTCAACTCTGAATCTGAAGTCTCTGTGCGATTCTATTTCGAAAGCGAAACAAACAGTGCAAATCGTGTTATTAGTTATTTTTGTTAATTAAAAACCACAAATTACAATTCTAATATCATTACAAAAACAATGGTTAAGCTACCAATTAAAACTACTTTTATTAAAAAACCTACGAGTAGAATTGGTCAAATCGAACTTACCTGATCGATAAGGTCTTCCAGTTTAGCCCTAACTTCCAATTCTCTTTGTGGTATGGGTGCTGGTCCTTCGTCAATCAGACTTCCAGGTGTACCGGGACGACTAATTGAGGCAGTCGCAGCTTCACAAGCTTGAACAGCCAATGCTAGACGCGATTTTTCTCCTTGAAGTTTGTTATGTATGGTCTGAGTAATCAAAAAAATATTACAATTTCGAAAATTATAAAGTAGTTATAAAATACCTTTGCATTTTCCAACAAATCTTTAGCTTCTTTAAGACTATCAACGGATCTATCCAAGTCCACAATTTGCGGTTCGTAGGCTTCCAAGTTGTTCATTATACTTTCCAAAGTTGCTTCGTATTCTTTGAATTTCGCCAAAGATTCCAAAAGACGTTTTTCGATTTGCAAAGCTGTCTGCAGTAATGAATCATAACTTTCCTGCACATTTGTTAATTGTTTTTCGATGACGTTTTGAATTTGGGGCGCTGTGGAATTATATCTGGCAATTTGTTGAGCTCCTTTATTCTTGATATCATCAAGAGTTTTCTGATATTCTTTGATATCGTTTAATAGAATTTTATGTTGTTCAATTTGTTCTTCAGTTTGTTGGCGATTATTGATATACAACGAATTGTGTGCCATTAAATTGAATGAAACTTGTAATAGCCATTTTTCGGTCTCTTGCAAACTTTGATGGTATGCATTGTAATCAGAAATTTCCTTATCCATTTCGCATTTGAGCAAATTGCAAGTATCAGCTACTTTAGCATGCCGTTTTTCCAAATCTGAAACATCCTGTTTGATTTTTGGATTTTTGGAGAGCTTTTCTAAATTATCAGCTTCGTTTTTCAATGCATTCAAGGCTGATTTTTTATCAACGATTTCATTCTGAATATTTTTGTAACGTTCAAGGAGTGTCTTCATTTCACTTAGTTCTCCTTTAGTCACTGGCTTTTCATTAAGAGCCATTTCAATTTCAGTCAACCAAACATCAAGATTTCGTTTGCCATTATTGTGATCCTTCCAACGAGACAATGAAGCTTTCAATTCAGCTTGAATGGCATTCAAGTCCATGTTCAAATGATCCCAACTATTCTTTAGTGTAGTCATATCTTCACGCAATGTTTCCTGCTTTTCAGCCGAAGTCAAATTGATAGCTTTGGTGAATAAATTTTGAAGATTGGTTACCAATGTTTGTCCCTCTGGTAAATTAGCACTTAATGAGCGCACTTTAGTCAACTTTTCTTGAATTTCTTCTTCGTTTCCGCTTCCCAAACAACTTTGTAAAACACTGTGCGCTTCATGCAACCAACTTTCTAATTCTTTCTTGGCATTCAAAAATTCAGTATGGTCAGACAAATTTTTCTCTACCCGGCTGACTAAACCTTGGGCTGAAGTCAATAAGTTACCATAAGCTCCTTGCAAATGAACAGTCTGGTCACGCACCCAACTCAAAGCACTTTGTTCCATCAAGGCTTCGCAATTGTCATTCAATTCTTCAATTTTCTCTTTTCCTTTATTGATTTCTTTCAATAATTGTTGACATATTTGAAGGTCTTCTTGTTTCTTATGATCTTTTTGTACTTCTTCGGCTAAAAGTGTTTCATGTTCATTGATCCATGATTTGGTTCCATTATAAGCATTAGTGTAAACATTCCAAGCTTCAATGCATTTCTCCAAATTTCTGTGAGTTTCTTTGCAAATATATTGAAGTCCTTCCCAATCATTCTTCAACTGTTCTATATCAAGTTTTATATTGTCTTGTCCTTCAGATCCTGTAGTTTTCATGACTGAAATACTCAATTCAATTGTTTTATGAACTAAATCATCGCATTCAGCAAATGAATTAATAATCTTGTTGATTTTCTTTTCTTTCTCTTTAATAGTTCCAAGTTGTTCATGTAAATCAGAGCATTGTTGAGTTTCAATTCTTGTCTTATTTATCCAGTCGCAGGCGTCATCATAGGATTTCTTATACATCTCATGTTCTTTTACTTGAGTTTGCAATGTTTGAATAGCATCATCCACCAGTTTCTTCAATGTTTCATATCTTTTGAAACCGGTTTCATATTCAGGATTTGGCTTTTCTTTTTCTAATTTCGACTTAAGTTTCTCCACCAAATCGTTTCGACTTTCGATTTCCTTTTTAATGTTTCTGAACTTTTCAAGTTTTGCACGCTTTTCGCCCAAATCATTGCAGTAATCTCCATTACTTTGAACCTGATTTTCGGTTTCATCTAACCAATCAATGAGCATTTTGTGAACTTTAGCAATATCTTCCAGTAATGTGGCTCTATTCTGCAATTTATTTCTAACATCATTGACGTCAACCAGTAACTTATCCAAATCCTGCTTTAAATTTTCAGTGTCCTCTTGAATTTTGGCAGCTCCGCGTTGTTCAGTGTTCATAATTACCCGTTCTTTTAATTCCAAAATATATCTGAGCTTATTTTGGCCTTGTTCTAGCATAGTTCTTATCCCTTTAACAATTTGTAATTTATTGTTAACTTCTGTTAAAGTATTGGGAACTTCTAGGCATTCATTAAGCTTATCTCTGGTTCTGAAAACCCAATCTTGACATTCTTGGTACAATGCACTGTGCTGTTGATGTTCCTGATAATGAAGCTCTAATCGACGCATCACTTCTTTCGCCAAAGATAACACTGCATTATATTTGGTTGACATTTGAGTAACCGCATTACTAATTCTGGTATCAGCACAAGTTTCCAATAAAACTTGAGCCCTCATATTTAATCTATCCAGCTCCTTTTGCCAATCAAACAATGTTTGCAATTCAATTTGGAACTGCTCCAAAACTAATCTCTTGTCTTCCAAACTATCTTGAAGTTTATTGTATGATTGAACAGTTTCCTCAGTGTGTTTGATCCATTCCAAAGCTTCCTGATGATGTTCTTCATATTCCGTCCATTTCACAATACCCACTTCAAGCATATTTTTACAGCTATTTAAAAGTTCGATGTAGTTATCAAAGTCTTCTTGCAACAATCCGATTTCTTCTTCAATTATTTCTTTGTCTTGTTCATCAGCACAATGAAGAGCCACTTCTCCTTGTTCTAATGCAAACTCCAGTTTCTTTTGGCCTTCATCAATTTCATTTAGAAGTATCTTCATTTGTGCCAATTTGAATCCTAAACTTTCTTTGTCGCCTGTTGGTTCTGCACATTTGCTTAAGCGTTCTTTGGAGAACCGAATCCATTGTACGAAATCGTTCGCTGTAATCATATTGTTTGCAAATTGCAAATAATCAGAGTGACAAAAATAAGTGACAACGTCAAATATTAGTACAAAAAATTCTACACGGTTATTATGAACGGTTTTATAATTTTACAATTAATATTAGTGATGGAAATGTGTGGCGCTGAAAATTTCGATAGGTATAAGATCAAGAACGATGGGATAATGGAAAGCTCGCAATTATACAATAGAAAGAATTCTCACAGATATAATTCCGAAGAAGTGGAGTACGTGCCACATCGTCTGAGACAGGTTAAATATATCACAGATGTACCAGAAGATGATTCTACTAAATTCCGGAAGTTTAGGCCGCGTGTAAAGTACAGAAAGCGAAACAAAATTGACTTTTTGGATAATGAAGTTTTAAAGGCGCCTTTGAAATCTTTAACTAATGAACATAATGCCAAACTTGATGATTCTAAAGATTTGAAAAAGCCCCCAGTCACTATTAAAAAGCTTAACCAAAATGAGTTCCAAATAATTACTCATAATCCTAAGCCAATGAAAACAAAAATTATTTTGACTCCTTTACAAGAAGACTATGTTGGATTACAAGCATTAGGAAGCATTAATCTGCAAAATAAAGGACTTCAAAAAGTAAGTGACGAGAATGGTGAACCCCCTTATTCCAACGGAGTGCTTGATGATCGAATAAATGAAAATCAAAATCAATCGAAACATTTGGAAGGATTGACCCAGAATATTTTAGCTCAAAAATATAATTCAAAATGGGGCTCCCGTTTAATGCCAAATAGAAATAAATTACTAAAAAACTATCAAAGGTTCAACTCTAAAAAAATACCAGTTACTGATGAATCCGAGGATGATGTTGAAGTAACGCGAAACAATTACGACACCAAAAATACCCAAACTTCAACTGTTGATGATGATGATTTAGAAGGTAATAAACGCTCTTTCCATTTTTCTGAACCTAGCATATCATCTTTGAAAGCCGTTGAAGAAAATTCAGAACATCCATTGGAAGTACCATTATCCTCTCCGCAAAATTTAGACAGTTATCCTGGCTTTTTCCATAACGAACCAAAACTGAGTAGAAAACTAGCTCAAAAACAACAATCAAATATAAGTAATATGGACTCCAATTATAATAATTTATTGGAATGCCTTAAGGACTTCAGCCCAAGAATGCCGAATAATGGCCAAAGAAATCCTTGTACACAACCAAAGAAAAATGAACAAAATTCCAAATTTTGTCCGCACTCTTCAACTCAAAGTTCCAATTTTGAAAGCAGTCCGTTTGAAGTGACAACTTTACCTTATGAACACTACTCAAAGAATCCTCCAAGAAAAATGAATCCCTTAATGACATTTAATAATTGGAATTCTCTTTATCAAATACCAAAACAGAACGAAATTCCAAAGACCGATGATTCAGCGTCTTTGCTTCAACCACATTCTGAATTTAAATTAACGGTCGTTAATGATGCCACAGGGGGCCCTTATTTTGCCAAAGATATACAGGAAATTGTTTTTCATCCCAATCTACAAAGCGATGTTGGAAGTAATGAAAAATATTCGTACGATTTAGAAAATTTGCCACCAAAAGAAATGAATTGTGATGAGTTGCAAAGCGGTTCAAAAAATAAGAATAGCTTGCGAAGAGATAGTTTCGAAACTGTTTTTCCAAAGAAAACAATGCCTGTAGATAATAACAAATATGATTCCATTTACAATATGCCTGTTTCTTCCAAGTTCTCCTCTTTGGAAAATAGCAGCAGTATAGTTTTTGGATTGCACTCCCCACATTCGAATTCCAAAAGTTCCAAGGTAAAAAATCACAACAGTTTAAATATTGATAGGAAAATAGATTACTCAAATGATGAACTTATATATTACAAGAGATCTAATGCTGAAAATAATTTGAAGAACAACAAATTAGCAGATTTGAATATTTTTGATAAAACAAATATCAAGGTTCGATCAACAACTGAAAAGATCATTGATTTACAATCAGTTGTTGGCAATAGGGCTTCACATAAATCAAAACTTTACAAGAGAGTATTTAATCCACAAAATGTAGATGACCATTATGATAGACCGAAGGAATCTTTTAAACTATATACGCAAGGTCCGCAGAATATTTGCGGTGCTTCTGTTGGTGTTGTAGAGATTATAGCTTCAAAGCCGGACCCTGATAAAAATGAATTAAAGTACAAAAATGAAGGCGATTCCGAAGTTTGCCCATTTTGTTCAATGTATTCAATTAAAACTACTCAAAGTCCTTCAACATCAATTGAATTTCAAACCCAAAAAAAGATTAGTAAGATAACTCTGAGAAATAAAATTTCTACTCGGTGTTCTACGGCTGCTGTAATTACAAAGAAAACTGAAAAGAACCTTGATTCTGAGAATAGTGAAAACTCTAACTTAGTGGAAGCTATAACCGTTCCTAATCAAAAAGTGTTTGAAGATACTGAAGGGCCAAGTAAATTTGGTCATAGTGACAGTAGAAATAATGATACGTTGGAAAGTATTTCGGATAAAGAAAAAATGGACCATAGAGATCAAGAAGAAGCACGTTGCCAAGTGGAGGAGAAACTCGCAATGGTTGAACACGAAAAAGCGATGTTGGATGCAGAACATGCCAGTGATTCCATCAATGATAAGCAAACAATCGTCTCATTAATAGAGGAATTGCTTTCCATTATCAAAAAAATTAACATGCTGAAGTATAGTTCCAAGCTTGCCAAGCACGATTGCGTTCAAACCAAGAAAAACTTTGCATTACTAGTGGAAGCATTGGTGACAGTTCAATGTTCAGCTAAGAATATCGAAAACACTTTAGAGAAGATTGGCGAAAATGCTAGCGATGTTAAAGAAGAATCCGAAATTAATTTGGAAGAGGCAAAATTGCGATTGAATTCGCTGACCGATAAACTTAACTGTGAGAAAACTCAACTGCGTGAGCTGCAAAAAGAAGTGGAAAAGGCTCATTGCAAGAAAAAGAAAAAAAAGTTCCGATTGTTTCGATGGAAGAACAGTGACGTTGCAACCATCAATAATAAGTGACCATATGATCCTAGTCTAGAACTATGTGTCAAATTTTGATATCATGTTATTTGGGAAAATTTTCGCTATTTTGTATCTTCTGATGGATTTCGCTAATGGCGGTTTAATTAAAGATTGGCCATACACTATTGACACTTCAGAGGCCACAAAAAAGGCGACTAGTGGATTCACGAGGAGAGCGCATTACACTTTGTATCATAATAAATTTTCATCTAAGGAAACCTTTTCCATTGCCAACATGGCAAATTATTATAAAAAATATAGATGGGATTCTTCAATTTCCGATGGATTACGAACAAAATCAATAATTGTAGATGATTGCGATGAAAAAACGTCGCCTTTTCATTCGGAACCTGTGATTACCCTAGAGGATCAAGAAATGAAAAGGTTGACCCATATTTATGAACCCACTGAAAAAATCAACGATGATGATGGAGATGATGATTTTTTTATCAAAGTAACTACACCTACCCTTATTACTATACATCCAAATGAACTGAAAGAACTTACAAAAGTCATTAAGATTAACGTTTCAAATATTACAAACCCGACAAACTATCCGAGTGAGCAAAATGGCAATGATAATTACGCTGAAAAATACGCTGTTCAAAATGTTTACAAGTTTTTGAAACATCGCTATCGATTGCGCAAAAAGAGAAGTAAATTTTTTAGAATGAAACTGAAGTGAAACGAAAATATTATTTATTTTATTGATTTGAAGAATGGACGTCATTTTTAGTGTCAATATGTTACTAAAAGGACATAAAATTTTGGTATTAATTTTGATGGTAATATTACTGGTGACGGCTTTTCCTGTGGATGAAGAAGTTGAGAGCATGCAACACGAACTAACCACTCTGAACGTGGATACTTTGAGCAATTTGGAATTGTCAAAGTTAACTCGTGTACTTTACTTTAATACAATTCAAGAAGCAACTTCAACAGATGGAATAACTGAGTCAATTAGGAGCGAAATGGTACAAACTAGTACGAAAAAGCATGTTGTAAATAATAAATTTCCTAATAAGAAGGAAAGAGATACTAAAAAAGAAGAACAGGAAGTGATTAACGACCTAAAGAAAATTCTCGAACTGGAAGACCACATATTAAAGGACAAAAAGAATTGGCCATCACAGCCTTGATGGTACAAACCCCAAAGATTAACATGACAATTTTTATAACTTTATGATAATATACTCTAGTTTTAAGTGGCAAAAAACTGATACTTACCAGCATCCACAAAGGCCTGATGTTGATCAACTGTTTCCTTCTGTTTGGCATAAAGTTCTTTGGCTTGTTTGGAAAGCGATTCGTATTTGGTGGAGATTTCCGAAGCTGGGGCTCCTTGCATTAAATCACCGGCCTTCGATTTCACAGATTCAATCATTGGTTCGAAGGAAACAATGTCTTGAACTATATTATTAGTTTCGCGCAAAGTTGCTTTTCGTTCGCCAATCGGGAGCGAGCTTAAACCGGTTTGTCCTTTTTTCGCACTCACTTTTTGAACGCGCACTTGTTGTAACTTTGATTCACGATCAGTAATCCACTGCTGCAACTGCGAGTAGGACGAGTCGTAATCTGCCCATTGAAGAAGGTTGGTTTCCAAATGGACTTTAGCTGTCGATAACTTTTTGATTAGCTTTTCCCAATTTGCCAACAATTCTTTGATTTCTTCATTGATCTTTTCACGTCCGTCTGATTTTGTATTGCGTAAAACTTTCTCACCGCTATTAGTAGTGGTATGGACTAGATTTTGCCCTTCATCTCTTTTTTCAAGCAACTTTTGAATTTCTTCGAGGCGAGCTTGTAGGTTTTCTTTGCTAACATTGCTACTCATTGAATCAGTGGCTTTTCGAATAATTTCCCTAGCGTTATCTATCCATTTTCTGCTTTGCTCCAAATTATTTTGATAAGTTTTATGCTGTTCGTAATTGGTTTCCACTTTTTTAAGAACGTCTTTGGCTAAATTGACCTCAACCTGATATCTAGAGTTCAAATTTTGTAGTTGATTATTCACGTAAACGTCCAGTGGTGAATTTAGGAACTTCTCACTTGATTTGTTGAACTTATCAATGTCTTTTTTGCCTTCATCTAATTGTTTCAATATGTCTTGCACATCCTTCACCTGTTTTTCTTTCTCAGCTAAATTAGAAGACAAAGCTATTTTTTGGTTTTTAGTTAATATAGCAATTTGTTGCAGCCAATCAGATAATCGTTCATATTCATCTTTGTAATCGCGCCAATGTTCTAAAACAATTTCTAATTGATCTCTTTGGTCGCGCAGTTCTTTGAAAAACCGTTCGAAACTTTCTCTTAAAGCTCTTGTCTCATTTTCAATGACATCTCTTCCTTGGGGACTGGTATTTGGCATTACAACTTTAGCAGCATGATCTAAATTATCCAAAAGCACTTCTCCTTGGGCTTGTTTATTTAGCAATGCGTCCAGCGGACCAGAAAATACATCAACTGATAGTTTATCGCCCATTGGTTTTTGTTTTATCTGTGGTACTTTTTCTTGAGCCCTTGTAAGCCATCTCTGAAACTCTTCATAAGCTTCTTTATATGTTTTGTGGTCTCTGAACTGATGTTCGCGTTCATACAAAAGGGTATTTAACTTTTTAGCAAGATCATCAAATTTGTCTAGGATTTGTTTAGCTTCAACAGCAGCTAGTCCTTGTTGTTTATTAGCCAGAATTTCATTGACTTTACTTCGCAAATTATCAACTTCAACTTTTTCGCACCTTATTTTTTCATCTACATTGTGAATGCGATCTAATTGGGTCTTCTTTTCGGGTATATTGGACTGTAAGATAGATAATTCATTGTATTCTTTCTCCATCCATTCGATTGTCTGCTTTAACTCATTGGTTTGATCCAGTAGACCAGCCCATTTGGTAAGACTATCATCTAAGAAGTTTTTAATTTCAATCATTTTGGTTGCCAAAAGTGACCAATCATCTGATAATTTTGCTAAGGTATCATTTATAACTGCATGTCCTTCTGGAGCAGTGTTTGTCAGGACAGCTTGAGCTAATTCAACCAAATTTTGAATTTTAACAAAGCCTTCTTCTTTAAACAAAATTATGTCCTGCAGAATAGCCATCTTCTTTTGCAAGTCTTCTTGAGAAGCCAGAGATAAATCAGAACAATAATTTAATTTATGTTTGATTTCTTCCAACCAATCAGAGCAACTTTTAACGTCATTGTTAAACTTTTGATGGCTTACAACGTATTGCTGCCAACGGCCAGTTAAATCTTTTACTTTTTGGTAAACTTGTTGGTATTTAACAGTGACTTCCGATAGCAAAGAACTCTTTTGAACTGTTCCCAAATGTTGTGCTTTGTCTGTAATAGAATCAATTTCTAATCCTTTAGCTTTTATTTCTCCTTGAAGATTTTTCAAAAATTCGAATTGGCTGGACTTTTCTTCAGCAGTAGCTTTCAAATCAATTGAATGTAATAAAGAATCGGTATTGCGCAACCAAGTAAATATATTTTCTTTAAGTGCTTCAAAATCAGACCATTGTTGAAGTTTAATTTCTATTGCTTTAATAAGACTATTTATGGTTGCAACTAAAGATGACCAATCCTGCTGACAACCATCCATTTCTGTTTTAATAGCACTATGCCCATTATCGGCAGTTCCATTTATTACTGTTTCTACTAATTTTGAGAGTTCATCAATTTTAGATTGTTCTTCAGGCAATGAAGCGGTTAAAGACTTCAGACGTTCTAAATTGGAAACCAATTGAATTTGATCCAAATCGGTTTTTCCTAAGTTGGAAACAGAGTTGGATGTAGTTGTTATCCAATCGGAAACCAATGCCAAATTTTTTGAATATAGTTGATGATCATTAGTGAATGATTCGTAGCGTTCAACGTAATTTTGAGTAGTCTTCAAAAGATTTTTGTGTTGTTCGATTATATCGAGAAGTTCTTTTTTATTACTTTCAGAAATATCTGCAATGCTGTCAACTCTATCACGCAGTTCAAAAATATCTTCTTGATGTGCAATAATTTCATGTAACAGTGAGCGATATCTTTGCAACTCCGTTTTCTTCTCATCTAATGTTGCTTTCAGTTCTAAATTCGAAGGAACTTGATTACTAATTGTTTTAACCCACTGTTTTGTACTCTTTAGACAATCTTCCAGTGAATTCCATTTATTCAATTTTGATTTCAAGTCTTTATCGATACTATAGATTCGATCATAAAGGCCATCGAGAGCTTGTTGTAGTTCTTGAAGTTGAATGCTGATGATTTCCCTACCTTCAGTGCCTGTACTTTGATATAATTTTTCACCAACTTCAATGTAGTTGTTCAACATTGAGACAGCATTTGGCTGTTGCGAAATTAACTCTTCCAAAATTTTGATTTGTTTGATTAGATTGGCCCTAGTTGTATTTTTATAGCTGTCTTGGCACATTTGATATCTTGTTTGAGCTGCCGCTATCCAATCGGAACACTGGCGATACTTTTCATTATACAGTTGATGATCTTCGACAGCTTGTTCGCATTTACGAACTATTTCGCGGGTGGTATTTTGAACGCTTTGGAAACGCGAAGTCACTTGTTGAACGCTAACGGAAATTCGCCCATCGCCGCTGCTTTGAGCCAGTTCTGCAGCTTCATCTGAATACTTATCCAAATCCGCTTCATTTTGCCGAAGGCTTAGGACCAGTGCCTATAATATAAAGTCATTATTTTTAAAGAAAAATGCATAAGACAAAATTGAATGACATAAAATACGATAAGATAATATCAAAAAATATTATAAAAACCAAAAACATCGAAACGACATTGATTCAAACATTAATCTTACTTGTTCTAAATGATCTGTAAGAATAGTGAATGTTTTCACATCCTGGATTCGACATTCTATTATTTTGTTAAGTTCCTGACATTAAATAAAGTCATTTAGAAGAAAAAAAATTAAAAAAATATCAAAAAATTTAATAAAATTTTAGAACTTACTTGATATCTTTGAAGTTGCTCTTGTTTTTCTTCCAAGGTATTTTTGAATGCAAAAGCCTTCAAGTTAAGTTCTGTATCATTTAACCAAGCCAGTAGTCGTTCAGAAGAACTCTCATATTCGTTCCACTGCTTGATGCGATCTTGTAATCTTCTAATGACATCATCCAAGGAGTTTCTGAACTTCTCCAGATCGAATTGAAGAGTACTTAAATCCTTCTTCATGACTTCTTTTGCTCGCGCTGGTAAACTTCCAGTTCTGGAATTGATGTGTTCATCTAAGGTCTTCAATTTGAGTTCGCTTTCTTGCAAAGAGTCTTGAATATTATTAACTGAGGATAATCTTTCTTCAACCATTGCTTTACTTCCCCCACAGTCCGAATATAAGGGTAATTTGTCCCACAAACTTTTTTGGTGCTCTTGAACTGACTTTTGAATGTCATTGTACTGTTGATAAACATCCAAACAATCTTCAAGTTGATTAATAGCAGATTGGAAGCCTTGCATTAAATTTTGATATCTTCCATTTATTGATTGAATATTTTCTTCCGCTTCAACAGCTTTTTCTTTGTTGTTAGTTAATTGAGCGATTGATTTAGCTTTCTCAGTAACACTTTCCATAAGTCTTTTATGTCCAATGACTTCTTGGAAATTGGTCTTGAATTTAAATAACTTAGCTTTAACTTCTTGGATACTAGTCCATGAACTAGGATCAACTTTCATAGCTTTTTCCATTGAGTCCAACCATAAAAGCACTTGTTGTAAACTATCATGATAAGTATTCATTTGTGAAGATTGGCTTTCTAATAATTTCTGTTGGCTTTTAATACCGTCATCCAAAGCATTCCATCTATTTGTTAAATCTTTAAGTTCTTTTCTAATGATTTCTCTTCCTTCTGCAGCTGTGTCGGGAAATAGCCTTTCGCTCATTAAAGTCAAACTACTGATTCTTTGGTCACCCTGTCCTTTTTCCGCCAATAGAATCTGCAGTCTATTGGTAATGGCTTCAGTATTATCTCCCATTTCTTTGTTTTGTAAGCAGCTCAAATGTCCTTCCAAAGGTTGCAGCCAGAGATTAGTTTCTTCCAATTTTTCCCTGTACATGTGATGGTCATCTACCAAATTTTGCCAGTGATTGTAGACATCTTTACACAGTGACAAAATTGATTGGTAACGAGTAGTAATGTTGGAAATCAGAGGTTTAAGTCTTTGGGATTGGGTAACTTGTAATAAAGCATGTCCTTTATCTACAAAAGCATCAAATGATTTTTCCTTAGCTACAATTTCTTCTTTATGACTTTGTATTTCTTTGAGTTGAGCTTTTTTATCAGCCCACGTATTTTGCAATGGTTGATCTCTAAATTTAGTTTCGTTATCTTTAAACCAAACATTTAGTGCTTCAAGTTCTTTTTCCAAATCGTTCCATTGTTTTAAATATTCTTCTTGTTTTTTTATTACTTCTTGTGCGTGATTTTTGTGATTGACCCACAAATTTTCTAGAGTTTGCAATTCAGCCTTGCACATTTCAATTCCTTTTGGCGCAGTATTTGGCACCATCAATTCAATTTGCTGATTGATCTCATTGATGTAATCGGCTTTTGTGTTGGCTAAAGCCTTAACACCAGCTATTCTTCTTGTAATATCAGTTTTTTCTCCATTTAGATCACTCAGTTCTTCTAATTTCTCTTCTTTTTCACGAATATGATCTTTGAAGGCATTAACAAGTTCGTTGTATTTGTCATGTTTTTCAACATTACTATCTAGTCCTTCTAGCAGTTCTTGGCTCTTTTCAACGATATTTTTAAACAATTGCTTTATGGACTGCAAATATATATTTAAAGATTTGTCTTGAGTGGCATCAACTAAATGCTGAGCTTTTTCGCATACAGAATCCACTAATTGCTGGTGTGACATAATTTCTTGGTGCATTATTTTGTGATTTTGCTGTTGGGCTCGTTTTTCCTGTAAAGTGGCTTTCAATTCAGTGTGTTTCGTCATTGCAATCTCTACATCTTTAAGCCACTTTGTTAATTGTTCTTGGGTAGTATTAAAATCGGAAAATTGTATTAAACAATGCTCTAATTTATGCGAGGAATTTTGTAAGTCATCGCCAAGAGTCTCCCAAATTGTTCTTAAGTTCCTCAACTGTTGTCTGATAATTTCACGTCCATCTGGTGAAGTGTGAGTGTACAGTTTTTCCCCCAATTCATGAAGTGCTTCAAAAGCCGGAGTTTTCTCTTCTTTCATTTGAATAATTTCTTTAATTTTAGCTTGTCTGGTCTTTAATGTTTCAAGATCTCCTACAATATGAAAAATGCTTTCTAATTCGCTTTCTTTTTCTGAAAGCCATTTAACAAATTCTTGGTAATGTTTATTAAACGCTGCATGGTCTTTGTAAAATTGTTCGTAACGATTTATACTTTCCAAAATTGAATTCTTCAATGAATTGTAGCGGGCTTGCAGAAGGGAAGCATTTGCAGAAATATTTGAATCAACATCAGGACTTTGAAGAATATTGGTGGCATTATCAAGTTCGGGAGCTTTCTTTGAAATTTCGTTGGATAAGGATTTCAGTTTATCGCAATGCTGCTTTTTAGCTTCTTCTGTGCTTTTCAAACTTTGATCTTTTACTTGTTGCTCCATATTTTTAAGCCAACCATTAAGGTCTTCAAGCAGGGCTTCGTATTTTGCATATTTGTTGTAAATTTCATTGAGTTTATCGCGAGCTTCATGGCACATAGTCAAAAATTTATTCCAATTTGCTTCCTGTTCTTTGTACCTTTCAATCAGAGGCGGATGCCCAACTTGTGATGTTTCTTTCAAAACTGTGTCCAATTGTTGCTTACACGAAGTTATAATTTTATCACCCTCCGCTTTTTGGCTCAATAAATTCTCCACAATTGCCAATCTGGTGTCAGCAGATTCCGTCGAGGTTTCATCCACCAATAAAGAAGCTTCCGAAGAAAGCGCGCTCAACCAATCTCGGCATTTCTCTAGTACTTGAATATAGTTTTCGTGATTCACAACATAAGTTTCCAGAAGTTTTACCCGAATGTTTGTCTTTTCCTGGAGGTCTTCGTATTCACTCAAATGAGTGTGCAATGCCTTTTCTGCTTCAACATCTGATAATTTGGCAATTTTCTCATTTAATTGTTGCAAAATATTTTTGTGCAACAATACATCATGAGCCAAAGTCTTGTACTTAAAGAGCGTCTCTTTCTTTTCCGGTAATGTGGCACATAAAGTATTTTCAGCTAATTTTGTTTTGTTGTCATTTATCCAACTGCCCAATTGCTTAAGACTATCATCCAGTGAGTGTTTTTGCATCAAAGTATTTTCCACTTGTTTATACATTGAACCAACTTGGTCCATCAATTTTTCCGCTTTTTCTCTTAAAGTTCTTATTTCGGATCGAATTTTATCTCTGTTATCAGGGCTTATGCCAGCATACAATGCTTCGCCATATTCCACAGTTTTGGAAATCAATTCCTGTCCTTTTTCTTTATCGGCTGCAAACTTCTTCAGTTCATCCAAAGTTCCTTGATTGGGCTTAAAGTCTTTGAAAGTTTTAACTTTTTCTTCCATTTTTAAAAGCCAGTCCTCTACTTCCTTCTTGCTGCTGGCATACAAAGCTTTAAATTTCTTTAAATCATTTAATTTTTCTAAATGATGAGCCAAAACTTTCTTTAATGCTTGATGCCTGGTGTTTAACAAAGCAATATTTTGACTTAATCTGGACTCTGGTAATTCCTTCAATATATGTTCGCTGAGGTCTTTTAATTCAATTAATTTCGGTTCAATTTGCAATGCAATATTTTGTAGTTTCTCTGCAGCCGCAATTTTTTCATCAACTTTGTTAAGTTCTATTTGTGAAGCGCATTCGTTTCGTGTCATCGATTCAGTGTCTTTCAACCAATTAGAAGTTGAATCATAAAGATCTTCATATTTTTTATGCAAATTTAGATTTTTTTCCAGTACTTCTTTGATTTTGGTGTAATTATTTTTAAGATTTTGTAACTCTAGCAACAAATTGTCCTTTTCTGCATTTAATAATTTAGCGACTTCTGGAGCTTCAACAGAGGAAATAATTTTCAAAGAATTTTCTAAATCTTCTTTTCGTTGATCGCAATCTTGTAAAGAATTTTCTAAAGCCAGTAAAGCTTTAAGTTTGACTTCCAGATTATATTTATCTGTATTTGAATCCGGGGAACTCCATTGGACTTTCTCATTGTGACTTTGGATTAGTCTTTGCAAAGCCGCAAATTTATCATTGTGGTATTTCTTTAAAAATGATAAAAGATTGTTTTCTATTTTAGAAGTGTGCGCCAAAATTGTATCGTAACGTTTTTTCAAATTTTGATAATCGGTATTTAAAGAATCAATGTTTGGAAATGATGAAGATAACTCGCGAATTTTGCTATCGATTAATTTAGTATCAGCTTCGCATTTAATTAATTCGGCTTTTAATTTTTGTAAATTTTGAAGTCGTTCTAAAATTGCTGCATTATCACCTGATAGATCTTCGCATTTAATAATTTCTTCCCGGAGAGAGTTGACTTTACCGGACGTTCCTTTTATAGCATTCCTGATTGAACTTTCTTTTTCACTGAATGTGCTGATAGTCATTTGTAATTTTTCAGCTAAATTATTAACTTCCGCAAACTGATCATCTAATAATTTCATCAAAGATTGCAAAGTAGAAATATCTTTGTTTTCACACAATTCCAGCAATTGCTGATACTTAACAGGAACGCTTTGCTTCAAACTCAAATGCGATGGTAGCTGTTCTTTGTATTTAACTAATTTTGCTTGAGCGATTTCAAATTCACTGGGTTTTTCAATTGCCAAAGCCAATTGAACACTATGTTCATTTAACCAATTAAATAATTTGTTTTTAGTGTCATCAATATGTTTCCAAATGGTAGCTTGAGATTCCGTTACTTGTAACTTTTTAATTAGTTGCTCATAAGTTGTTGACCAAAAACTATGAATGTCCTTTAAATCATTTCTTATTATAGGACTCATCACTGTTACAGATTGTTTAATTATGTTTTCACCTTTAATATCAATTTTGTCAATTGCTGATTTAGTTTTCTTTAAATTTTCAAGTGCTTTCTTAAATTTATCAACATTCATATTTGCCTGAATTAAATCATTAGGTTTTTCAAAACTAATGAGACTAGCAGCATTGATATCTGCTTTTAAATTTTTAGAAATCTCTTTGAATTGATTATAAGCGAATATTAAATCAGAATATTTATGTTTCTGTTCCCGAATCTCTTCGTGCAATTTATCCCAACCAGTTTCAACATTTACTAAAATATTTTGAATTAAATTCACGTTTTGGGTGTCTTGTTTCATAAGTAATTGACCTTCGTGTTGTAAATTTTCCCTCAAATCAGCAGTTTGTCCATGCAGTTCCATCAAATTATTAATTTCATTTACAGCAATCTGCAAGTCATCAGGATTTTTAATATTAGACTCAATTAACTTGATCTTAGTCAAAATTTCATCGCGATTATTATTGACTTGTTTCTGCAATTCATCAAATTTGTTCCAGTGCTGCTTTAGTTGTTGAATACCTTCCAGTTTTTCAGCTAACAATTTCTTAAAATTACTGGCTTTAATTTCAATATCATTAATTAATTCTTGAGCATTGGTTGGCTTCCCTTTCGAATCCAAAATTGTAACTGTGTGTTTTTTATCAATAGCTGCCGCATTGTCCTTCCAAACTACTGATTGATTTACTATAGAATTCAACTCATTACTGATTTTTGAAAGTTCTTCGGGACTCGATTTTTGGCTGGTATCGATTTCAAATTGAATATGACTTAATTGTTGATTAGTTTCATTATACCAGTTCAAAATTTCGTTCCATTTTTCCAACGCTCCTCTTTTTTGGAGCAAATTAGTTTCAATATCGCGATACTTCTCGACCAATTTTGAATATTCTACGTTAAGTTCTTCATTTTCAGCTTTAGTGCCCATCAAATTTAAATTTTTGACTTCTTCATAAATATGAATGAACGTTGGTTGTTTTTCATTGAATTCTTGCAGTAATGCATGTACATTGATAAGAGCGGAATTAACTTTTTCGGGTTTAATTTCATCAATTTGGTTAGCATTATTATGTAAATTCTCAACCCAAGCTATAAACTCTGCAACATTTGTTTGGAACTCCTGTTGTGCTAAAATAGCATCTGACAAGTCATTAATCTTGGCTCTTGCTGACTCGCCTAATTGATCTAAATTACTCTTTAGTTCCTGCACTTTATTTTTTATTAACGCTGCACTTTCAGGTGCCAAATTACAGCTAACAATATCTGAACTTTGTCTGAGACCAATTAATTTTGCTTGCTGTTCCGAAATATCTTTGTTTAGCTCTTCTAATTTTGACAATTCTTTCTTTAGTTTTTCAGCACTTGCCGCTTTCAAATTCAAGGGTTCTTTAGCTAAAATACTTTGCTTTTCATTAATCCAGACTTCTAAATTTCTGGCATTTGCATCGAAATCATTCCAATTAGTAATCAACTTATCAAACTTGTGAGCATTTTGCGCTGTATTTGATTGAATTAAACTGAATCGTGACTTTAACGAATCAACTTCATCGGGCGCATTGGTTTTGCTGGCAATTTCCTCTAAGGATCCTTGCAAAGCGTTCAATTTTTGTAAATTTCCATCACATTCGGCTGCAAATTTAGCATTCTGTTGCTGAATTTCCAAAGCTTCTTTGATTGATGCTGGTTTCGGACAACCCATTGTGATCTTAATTTCTGCTTGTTCAACCCAAGGTTTAATTTCATGCAATGATTTTTGGTATTTTTGCCATGCATCTAAATCTTTGCTGACACTAGCGGCCTGACTTGCAACATTATCTTTAATAGCTCCGACCTTTTCTTGTAACTCCACTAAGCTGGCTCTCATTTTTCGAGCTTCGATGTTTTCTTCATTGTCGGGTAACCAAACGGCAGCTTCACTACCCAAATTATCCAACAGTTGAATTCTGCGCGTCATCTCGCTTTGTAACATTTTAGTTTTCACTACACGCTCTTCGGGAAGAACATTGTCTTCATGGGCAGCACTTAGCAATTTTGGGGCACTTATGGTAATCCATTGTTGAAGTTCATTTAGATTTTTCTGGAAACTGTTCCATTTGTTATTGAAGTCGTCCAAAAATAGGACTTTCTCTTCAACATTTCCTAAAGTTGTCGTATATTTCTGTTCGATTATGGTAATTTCTTGTTTGAGTTCTGAAACTCTTTCTTCGGGAGCAACATTTTCAAGTTTAGCGCACAATTCTTTAAGTTTGCGTAACATTTCCTCTGTGGCTTCTCGCAAATGTATTGCCATTTCTTGTTTGGCTTGCAACTCACTAGCTAAGTTGCTTGAATTGTAATGACCAGGTGGAATCTTCTTTAAATCTTCTTCGGCTTTAGCTAGCAATTCCAAAATTTCGTTTTTCCTCTCTGCATAATTAGACCACATTGCTTGAGTTTCTTTAATCTTCTTTAGTTTATTTGAAGTTTCGTCAAAAGTTTCCGACCAACCGATTTCCAAATTTCGCACTTCTTCTTTAACAAACTCGGGCGCGTTTACATCTTTAGATAGATCTCTTCCGCGTTGAAGCATGGACATTATATTCGGTCGTTGTAAGTCCAACTGAGCTATTGCTGTTTCTTGTTGTTGCAAAATATTTGTTAGGGTTTCTAAACTTTCCATGGGGGGCTGCACTAAAGATTCATCTTTGACACGTTTGAGGAGCAAGCACACTTCGCGCACTTCACGACGATAAGTGTAACACTTAGATAAGACATCGGTTTTGACCATTGTTATCTCTAAAGTTGGGATGAGATTCTTGTAGCGCGCTATCAATAACTCTAATTTTGATTGTTCCGCAATTGCTTGGGCTTCTTCGCAATGCGATGTTAAGGAATCCAAAGTTTGGACTAACCATTTCATGTCTTCGCGCTTCATATCTGCTTCTTTGCATATAGCCTTTAAATAGAATTAGACACATTTAGAATTACATACAAGAAACTTAAATGTATTAATTACCATTAGTCTTTTTAACTGAGGCAATAAAATAGAATTTTTTATAATTAATTTTGAATGTTTTTTTATTTTAAATTTATTTATTAATTATTTAAAAAAAATTATGAAGCTTACCTGAAATACAGCTTTCTCTCTTTCGAATTCTTCAACTGATGTAACATCGCTTAGGATATTTTTCAAAGTTTGATCAACTTTGTCCATCCAGTCGACCATATAGTTGAATTTTTCATTATATTTGTTCCATTTTTCCGGTACTTGCGACAACTGCACTTTTAACGCTACAGATTTGGCGCGAATGTCTTTCCAAACAATTTCGCTCTTTTCGCAAATTTCCAACAAATTATGGTCCTCCGGTTTGTTCTGCATGTACATTTCATTAATTTTACGCATACTTTCCAAACAACTGAGTGCATTTTGCATAGCTCCCTGAGGTCTGAAGAAGTTGCTATTTCTTTGAATTAAAGCTTCAACATTGTCTTGTTTATTAAACATTTGCTGTTCTGCATTTATTTCATTTTCGATTTCCTTGACAAAATAATTAAACGAACTTTCGTCTAATCTGAATTGAAGACGCATCAAATGCAAGGGAGCATAAGATAAAACTTCTTTCCATTTCTGTTGCAATTTTGAAACCGACTGAATTATGGGCCTATGTTGATCACTGGGAGTACTGCTGCAAAGATCTTGAGCCGCTTGGTCCAATTCTAGCATCCATCTTTCATTAACCTTTTCGAAAAAGGCTTTGTGCAGCTCGATGGCATTCTTTGAATCTATATGCTTTTCGTTGATCAATTGTTCAGCTTTGTGAAGCCATTCAGAAATTACGCGTTCGCATTCTGTGAAGTTGAACCAACAGCGGATGGCTTCCTGTAATTTGCGCTCCCAGAGTTGTGCATTTTTGCAGACATAATCAAACCGGTCATTTAATTGATCCATTTTTGTGTTGCTTTCTCCAAGACCAAAGTTGGGACTTTGGTCTAAACTTTTAACAATGTTTCTTAAAACTTTGTTTTTAGAGTCAAGCATTGATTTGTAAAATAAAGTCCTGCTGAAGAATTGCTTATGTTTTTCCAATTGCTTATGAATACTCTCTTTATCTCCTGACAGTGAAAGATTGCTGAGATGTTCTTCAGCTGTATTCAACCAATTATTGATTTCTTTCAAGCCAGATTCAATACTTTCTTGCTGGACTAATAATTGGTTAAACAAATGTATTTGAACAGGTATCAAAGCTCTAACTCTAACCAGAGCTTCTTTCTCGTGTTTCAAAGTGGACATCATTTTATCAACATCGTCTCTGGAAAGTTCTTGGATCAATAACTGGAAAGTCTTGGATATATGTTTAAACAAGCTTTCAATTTCATCAACTTCCGTTTGCAAATTTTGAAGATCGCCTAAGTGTTTCTGGATTTCTTCAGTACTTCCCAGTTGTTTCTTATCCAAAATCACTTCGGCTTTCCGTAACCAGTTGGAAATTACTTCTACACCCGCACGGAAATCCTTGCGGTTTCTTAAAATATCCCCAGCGTGACTATATTTATTAACCAAAGGGTAAATCTTATCCCATCTTTCAGTGGTTCTATCGAAATGTTGCTTTAAGTCTAGGGAAATGGCAGGTTCGCAAGTTGCTATCAACATATGAGCAGTATCGCTCAACAATTGATATTTGTCTCTCCACACACTGATGTCTTGGAAGAATTCCATGCGTTCTTCTTCGGAACACCTGATAGCAACTTCAGCTTTATTAAGCCATTGATCAAATTCTTCCGATAGGCTATTCCAACGTCGCCAGTGGGCTATTCCTTCTTCCAGCATACTTTGGACACATCTTAAGTCCATCGAGACCTCTTTCCATCGCTCACCAATGTCTCTGATGAACTTGTCAATTTCGTATTGTTCTTTCTTCGTTATGTTACCATCACGTTTATATTCTTCGATAACGTGCTGCATTTCTATATAGGCTTTGTTGAATTCTTGGAAAACATTGTTTTTGGACACGAAGTTTCTGTATTGGGTCAGAGATTGAACTACTTTTTCCAGAGTTCCATATTTGGAGTTCCATAATTTTAGTTTAGTTTCAGTAAGTTGCAAAAATGCAATAAGGCAACACTGAAAAAAAAAAATTTTTTTTGTAGAAAATTTGCACAAATAAACCAATAGGTGTACTCGTATTTTCAAAAATAAAAAAGCATTAATTTAATAAATTAAAGAACTTACTTTATGTTCCATAAACTTAAGTCTGACTCTTCTTTGGGCAGCCTTAGGTCCTACTTCTTTCAGTCTCTGCGCGATATTTTTCAACTGTATGGAAGGCACTTGGTGAACTAGGGGGTCATCACAAGCTCGTCTAAATTTGGCTTCAACAGCCGGCAAATCAGCAAAGAACGCTTTGTGTTCTTCTAATTTTCTGCTGATAATGGATGCAGTTTCCTCATTCATAACACTCGGAATCTCGTCATTGTAAATCAACTTTTCGGCTTTGGCTAACCACTGACCAACTTGTCCAAATTCAGCGGGCAAAGCAGAGTCCAAAAGCCACAGCCAATATCTCAATTGGGCTTCCAATAAGTACCAAAGCCTTTTTAACTCATCCCATGACTCTTTAGTAATCGAAACCAAACTTTGGGATTCAATCAAAGATTTTAACTTTTGATAAATCAATTCTTTGTCATCAACTTCTGCTTTAAATGCTAAATAGTCGTTGTAATTTCTAGAAAGAGCATCTGTTTGTTGCAAATGTTCTAAATATTGCGTCTTTTTCAGGAGCCAAGCCAGTAAATCCCTGTATTCATCCTGGACGGCAGCAATTTCCCCGGAAGCGGAACTCTTCGGTTCGGGATACCTGTGCAAGAACTGAGCCACGTAAGTCATAATTGATCTTTCATCCGGTTTGGCCACATCAACATCGTCCGGGTCTAACAGTTTAGCTATACCGAGTTTATTCTCAGCAACATCGAAAGCCGTTTGCAAACGATCTCTATTTGATTGTTTCTTCAGTTCTGCTATGTTTACCAAATTTTCTTTGATGGCATCAATTATTCCTAAGAATGCATTTCCATCGCGCCAACTTGAACCAAAGTCTCTTACCACCAACTCAGAATCACTGAAATTGCAATATTATAATGATTATTTAAATTTTATTTAAAGAAATACTTACTCTGGTAAAGCATTAGAAACCCATTGCAATAATGTCTTCTTAACATCAGATTTCCATTTGTCTTTGGTAGCAGAAGACGCTGTCCCGGCGCTTTCCAAACTGCTTGAACTTCCGTATCTTGCTAAGTATTCTAGAGCTTTCGTATTTTCTTCAATCTAAAATAATAAATGAAGGAAATATTAAAGATAAAATAATTAAATTTTGAAAGTTTAAGCTTTTGAAAAACATTAAGATGCAAAGTGAAGACTTAAATCGCCATTGTCCTGAGTCCTTTAACATACGAGCACTAGTGAGGAAAGCAAACATGATGATTTTTAACTGAAATAATGCTGTTTTTTTATAAAGAAATTAAATTAAATGATAATTCAATAAAAATAACAACAATATTTCAGTTTCAAATTAGAAATGTCCCAATTTTTTATAAACTCACCACAGTCCAACTAATATTCCTGCTGCGAAGCTACAAAATCCAGGGTTGCAATAAAACATGTTATTTTCATTTCAATTAGTAAAAAAATCATTTAAAACAAATAGAGAAAATTAGTGTTTTAAGTAATAGATATGTTCATACTGAAAGAAATCATTCCAAAAGAACGATTTAAAAAAACTGACCTGGAAGTACAAAATAATGGTCCAGATTAAGCCCAAAACAACTGCGGGTCTTCCATCAACGACTCCTGTTGCATTTATATTAACCAATTTTATCCTTTTGCTTGTAAGAAATTGAATTGCTGTATTGACATTGCTTAGAAAGTGTGGCCTTCTAAGGACTTTGCCTCTCTCCATAGGCTTTAATAAAATTAATAGTAAAAAAAATATATTTTTTTAAATTTTATTAGAGAAATTATACCAGCCGTTCCCCAGAAAGGACTTCGAGTAAAGACAACAATTTGGTGCCATCTTTCAAATCCTCGATCAAATCCTCAACTCTAAGCGGTGGAACTCGCTGTGGGCACATGTACGTTATTAATTATGATTAATTATCGTGTAAGATGTAGCGTTTGTGTGCACTTTTGCAGTCCGTACCAAGCACCGTCAATTGCTTTTAGAGCAAAACTAACGTCTAATTAGCTGCTTATAACAAAAGTTTTCCGTTTTCACTTGCACACCTTCGAAACCACTAATTGCACTGCATTAATTTCTTGTTTAAAAACAATTTGTTGGTTCGATCGATTTTTTAGAGAAGTTTTTAAAAAATTACAACTTTTTTTTAATGGAATGATTATCTTTGATAAGTTAGAATTGATCTGCCCATTAAATTATACTGATTTCTTGTTTGAAAATAATTTAAATGATTTATTAATTTTTAAGGAAAGTTTAAAAAAGAGAATATTTTTATTCAAAATGATTACCTTTGATAAGTAATCCATAACTTACATTGAATTAATTTATTGTTTAAAAACAATTAAAATATACACTTTACTTTTAAGAAAAGTTAAAAAAATATTTTTTTAGTGAAATAAATAACTTAACTTTGATTGGTGAAAATTATTGATGCCCTAATTACCCTCTATTAAATTCTTGTTTAAGAACAGTTTAAATATTAAATTAATTTGTAAGGGTAGTTTAAACTTGTAAAAATAAATGAAATAATTACCTTTGATAAGTAAGAATTGATCCAGTTTACGAAAGTTTTCTTTTGAACTCTTTCTTGTTCATCTGAAACAAAGAACAATCAATAAACTTACAAGAAATTACAGCGATTATTAACAGCAATAACATTTAATGTAATATCATTAATAAAAAACGCATAAATTATTAAAAAAAAAAACGATTGTTATCTTTGTACAATACAATAAATTTATGCAATCTAAAGTTCAACTATGCAAATTGAATTTCTTTATTATAATATTGCAATAAAATAAACAATTAAAAATTTTATTTACACTATTAAAAATTGTTAAAAAAATCCTAATTGCAAATTAATTGATTGAACAAGCTTTAAAAATAAAACATGAAAATTAGCAATAAAAACTGGCTGCAAATCTATTATCCTTTTTTGCTTGAAATAAATACAACAATAAAATATATAAATAGATGCTGACCGCTAGACGTTCAATTATGGTCAAAGGTCTTTCGCAATAAAATCAATTCGTTGAATTTCTTTGAACACTAGAGGACAAATTATTCAAGTGCACACACTTATTTATTACACTTCATTTTGTCCTGACACAGAAAGCCTCCATTAACAATATAATAGTTTAATTATAAGGCGTGATGTAATTTGTTCGAACACTTTTCTATTATTGTATTTACTTAATTTAATTTTCTTCTAAGAATAAAGTTGTAGAATTATTTTCAAATGACAGACAGCTTGATGAAAAGGTTTTTGCACATAGAAGGTAAAAGGGTAGAAGGTACAATGTAATTCGTTCAGTTCGGTGTTCGATATAAAACTAAAAGTTCTTTGAGAACATTTTCCGGGAAAATCTAGGCTCGCAAACTATGAAAAAGTAAACGACTTGGAGACGTCTCCGGTTTTCCTCCTTTCTTATACATTTACCACAATAATAATAATAATATAATAAAAGTCGAAAATGCAAAGTGAATATTTCGAATACCATAATTTATTAGCAAATAAAGACATTAGATTAGTTTTGCAACTGCTGAAAGCAAAGTTTTCCTTTACATTAATTTCAAACTAATAAAGCAAACAATTAATCATTTATTCATAATTCCGATAGCTAAATAAAACCCGTAATTACATTGCCAAAAAATAGATAATTATAGTGGACAGTTTTTAATTAAAATTTTTACAAGAAACCGAAAGATGAAATATTTTATTCTGCAATTAATATGTAAATAATGACCGACATTTATTCGCTAGTTTCTTGAGCCGAACACAAAAAATCCTCACAAGCAAACGCTTTAAAAGCTTTAGAATACATATTAAATGTGTATTTCTAGACATGCAAACAATAAAGCCTTTATAATCCGGTTTAATTATGGTGGTTAACGTAGCTAAATACGAAAGACAAAACTCTAAACGTCACGAAGAGTCATAAATTAAGTTTTTACAAGTGTTTAATGGCCAAATTTCAAACAAATAATGCATTTTTATTTCAAATTTTCTTAGCATCCATTTTGCCAATTTCAAAATTGCAGAAATTGTAACTTTGCAATTGATTGGAAAATATGTTTCACACATTATTGACCTCCAAGTGAAATGTTCATTGCAGGATATTAAGTTTCCTCGAGTGAAAACCAAACACCCACAAGCACTCTCAATAAGTGACATAAAATTTCAAGGTTTTTGTTCTCTAAAAGAATCCAATCATTAATCGCTTAATTATTAGAAAAACGTTTTACGACTTTTTTATCATTTGTTTTTCTGAACTGCACACTCGTAAAACTTTTTAAAAAGTTTTTGTTTAGCGCAAAGTTTCAGCATATTTTGCATTTATATATTCATGCATAATACATATGATATAGTATATTATTTAAAAGAAATAAGATATTTTAGTACATAAAGAAAGAGTCTATTAGCGACACGAAAATTTGACATAAAAATTTATTGGATTGAAAAAATATGCGTGTCCTGTATTCCCTGCAAATAAATTGGAAAAAGAAATCTTATAATGTTTTTTATCCTATTTGGAATGTTTCGTGCTTCTTTTTGTATGTTTTCTATAATTTATATACTTAATTTTAGGCATATCTTCTTTATAGGGCGTTAAAAACAATATTTTCTGTTATTGACGAGCAGTTTCAGATTTAAATCAGTAAAAAAAAATTGCAAAATTGGTAGATTAAATATCAAGCAAAGAAACAATTGAAAATATAAAGTTGTTTTGGTTTTATGTAAGGGTTTTTAAATGGAATAAATATACAAAGAGTGGTAAGTGCATATTCGATTTGAAGCGCCACGCGAAAAAATCAATAAGTAGCCCTTGGTAGCCTCTGACTCACTGACCCTCTTATTTAAATTTAAATTCACCCCTAACTGTAACGGTCAAAACAACTACATGTTGTTAATTTATTTATTGTTCTAATTTAGTTTTTCTTTGTTTTCTTCTTTTTTTTTGAAGTGAAAACTTTCTAGAAATTTTTTGCAATTTTGCAAAACTAGCAAAAAATGACGTCCTATAATGATGTCATCTTTGCAAATTGTTTACAACTAGTAAATGTCGAGTGTTCATTAAATAATGATCGTTCGGCAGTAATTTGCATAAATAAATAAGAAATATTCTAGTGGCAAATAAATAAAGACACTGAAAAATGCTCCCAAGACAACTAAAAAACTAGTTCTTCTGGAGGTTTAAAAAATTCTAATTCTAATTAAAAAAAAAAAAAAAATTTTCATTCTGAAAAAATACATTAATTTAATTTTTAAACTTAGCGAAACTAAAAATGCAATAAAATTATTTTATAGTTTTATTTGTTTCATGTTTTAGGCGGTTAATTATAATTAATAGTACTGCTTTCAAGTTTATTAAAAGACCTTAAGAAGAAATTAAATAAGAGGTATGAATTTTATGTTATTAATGCCGAATAGGAACATTACTTAATTAGAGTCGACTAACTAAACCAATTAGTATACAGGTGTTAATTGCTTCTAATTATTTTTGCGCCAAGTCAATGTCCGTAACTTTTTTTTTAAATAAAAGTGATGAATTAATGTTTATAAAACTAAAAAATAAAAGTAAAGTGAAAAATTTTCTCAAAAAAATACGCAAATGATTTGGCGCAATTGCAAGAAATTTCATATAGAAAGTGAATACTGTATCCTTGAACTTGTACCCAATTTACTCGTCGCGTAATTATTCAATCGAACACCACTTAAAAACATTGAAACATTGTAATTAAGTCCTAATTTCACTTCTAGTGGTTTTACAAAATGTTAATTTCGAATTTTCGAATATAAAATTTTGCGAAAAGATAGCAGTTCTAGTTGCTGTATTGTTTCCATATTTTCAAGGACTTTTAAATATAGAGCAACAGACAGGTAAAAGTAATTTGCTTGACTTTTATTGCTAAAGTAAATATTTTAAATGTTTGTTTAATAATAATTTGTCCTATTCCCTTTTTTATTTGATTGTTTTATTTGAAATTAACTGGAAAAGTTTCTATTACATATTTATTTAATAAATGCTAGAAAATTTAATTCAATTTCCTTTATCTGATTAATTAAATTTAAATTATTTATTGAAATAAATAAAAAATAAAAAACTATTAGAAGTTTTGAAATTAGAAATTTAATTCAAGTAGAAGTTCAATTTCATTCATAAAGCTGAATGAAAAATATAGAACACTTTGAAAAAAGACCGAATTTGATAACTTCATTAACTTTATTTATAAACAGCAACAATTTAGTAGCAACAATTTAACAAGATGCTGACCTCTGATAACAGCAATGTGATTGTCGTATTCGTTTTTCGACGTGAAGTAATCGGGCGAATTATTATGCTGGAAACTCTGAGTCCGGTACTCCGTGTACCACTCCGAAGAAGAGGTCCTGCTACTATTGCTCGCACTCTCCCAATCTGCCCTGTTTTCCACCCCGAAACGCGACAACGACAGACTTTCCTCCGAGGGAAAGCGCAAAGATCCCACGCTCGAACTCTTCGACACATTTTCATTGACAACCAGTTGCGTATGGTACGCCGAATCCTGCACAGGATCAGCGGAAGGACTCCTACTACTTGCACTCGCGACCCTAACCCTTTTGTACACGTGTACGTCCCTCTGAATGTCCTTCTGCTCCTTCTTCGGCGAGGCGATTTTCTCGAAAAAGCGCACGCGATCGCTCAAACGCGGACTGGACGAGGAGGGTCGTTTTGGCCCGCGCGCACCCTCGTTCTTTTTAGAGTCCATTGCGGACTGACCAGTATGGGGAACACATGGCTCGCGTGTTTAAATAAGAAACATAGGGTCCAGTTAATAAACGTGGAGGACAATGGTGCGTTTTAGCGAGCGAGTCGCTCGATACTGACGGCGCGCGAAAGAGCTGGAAACTCGCGGTGCGCGATTACGCGACTCCAATGTTCGCGCCTGCTGGAAATGATAGAAGAATGGACTTCGGTTTCATTGATCGTGCACTCCTACGCAGTCGATTCTAACCTAGGTGTTCCTATAGGTTTTTTTAATAATTTTTAATAGTTTAAATAACTTTTTTAGTGTTTCAAGTATTGAAAAGTTTATTTGGTTTGTGCTGGTTTCAAGTGGTTGTAATTTGTTTTTGTGCTAAGATGTTTTTGATGTACATTTTGTAATTTTTTTTCTGATGATGAGATATAAAGGATTAAATATTGTTTAAGATATGATTTAAAGTAATAAAGTCGGTTTACTTTTCCTTCCAGCTATTGCTCTTATCACACCTATTTTGTAAATACCTGTGATATATGGAGTAAGGACTTAATTATAATCTCAATCAAATGAAATGATACAATGCAAAACCTGCAATTTCAGAAAATTTATACAATGATTAATTTGGAGTTTGTTAATATTTAAATATAAAAAAAACTGAAATTCTAATTCAAATATAAAACATCTTAAAATTTAAATTTTCAACCAAAGAAAAAAGTGCAAAAAAGAAGAACCATTTCTTAAATTACGGCGAAGATCTTAAACAAAGACCTTGCTTTCCACTCGGCGGTTCAGCAGTGACCCTGCGCAGCAAACGCAAAGGACAAACAGCAAACGAATATATTGCATAATGAATTTGAATTTAATACGATTCAGCATACGTGACTAGTGCTACCGACAGAACAACAAATCAACAAATTATACCATCAACGACGAGCGCACAGCAATAAAAACTACGTTTAATTAATTGATTATGACACGACCTATATTATAATCGACATGCATCAAATGCAAAAAGGTGATTTTTTGAATTTGCATGTATACGATATTATGCAATTATTAAAAAAAATAAAAAGTAAAAATTTTTACTTTGATTTTCTTTGAAAATTGAGAGAACAATTTTGTTTTTGGCGAAGAGCAGTTGGCAGATTATTGATCGATAGAAAGCAGGCACCTGTTGCACCTGAAATATTTTATTTGGGGGTCCCCTCCAAGTCTACCACTCTTCAGGCTTCGTTTCTTGATGCTTTACTGCGCATTATTTTGCAGCAGGTTGCAAAAAGGGCCCAACGGCCCTTTTAATACTTTTTTTGATTTTTTTTAGCTCGCCAATTAGTATTAAACAGCTGCTTTCATTTTTAGGGTAATTACGGTAATATTTATTCTCTTTATTTAATAATAGTTTAAAGCTTTTAATCACTTTTTTTTAATTTAATTTAATTCTAAAGTATTCAACCCCTAAAATTTAAATTTGTTAGCATCAACAAAAGTTTAAAAAAAGGGAATTACCACTTTTAAAAATTTAAATTTATTTAATTTATATCAAATAAAATTTAAACAAGCAAAAGAAAAAGAAAAATTTCAACAGTTGAAAGTTTTAATTTACCTTATTGTTATGAAATTTAAATTTATAAAAAGAAATAAATGAATTTCAACCCCTTAAAATGTTAGTTTATTTATATCTAATAAAATTTACGAAATAAAAATTAAAAATGAAGATGAAACTTACTAAAAATTCACAAATGAAGTAGACTATCCCTTGAAACATTTAATGAAACAAAGAACAGTGGCAAATTATTTGACGCGCGATTGACGACTGACTCGTTAAGCAATTATTAGGTCAAAATGTGAAATCGAAACAGTTCGCACCCCATTCAAAATGTACACTTTGCACAGGGTAAATAAGGAAAGCGAACACTCGAAGTATATTGCAGTGCACAAGTACAAACAATCTTATCACCTGAACGCAATCAGCGACGAAAATTTGATTGGTTCATTAGTAAATAGCTTTAAAGAGACGGAAATAGACGCGGTTTAAAATTAGAATTTTATAACACCTGATGTGCCAAACCTTCCTCAACAAAAAACAAAACCAAGTGCTGAAAGCTTTCACCGAAAAGTAAATCACCCACTGAAGACTTTACAGTTTAGAGTTAAGTCCTGAAAAAAAGGACGAGAATCCCTAGGAATGCGAAATGCAGTCTTCGTGCATTTGAAGCGTGGGTCAAGGATGTATTAGAATTAGGGTCAATTTTTTATTGGTTAATAAATGTGCATTTGTGTCATTAATATTATAGTAAATTGTTTCTTAATTTTTTTTTCCTGTTGTTAAAAGGGGATTAGGATTAATTCATATTAATTCTTAAATTCATAAAGAAGATAAAAGATTTAAATTTGATTCATTATTTCTTTTCAGACAGTTACTTTTTGATGGGAATTGATTAAAATAAAAATTACTGCAGCAACTGATTAAATGCATCGAAATTGTTTTGGTAAATTGGTAAAAAAAAAAATATTGCGTGCACTAAATTTAACAACGTCGAAATGACGTCACATGTATAGCGTGATCCGTACCGTAACGGAACGTACTACGCTTCCTCTTTTTGGTTCTTTGCGTGTATTCCGGCAATTTTTCACAAACTTCGATAGTCGAAGCTTCGAAACCTATAGGCATTCGACGGAATTTCAAATAAAGAAAATTCCGTTATAGGGTAATATCAACATTTATGGACTGAAATATTTCTGTTTGCTTTTGTAATTTCATCTACATCAAATTTACTAATTTATTTATAAGCAATTGTGACTTTAAATCTGTGTTTAATATAAATTTAGCAAATAATAATAAAATAATCACCAATAAAATAGAATTGCATTGTTTTTTATTTATTTAGCAAATGAAATAAATCTTTTATTGCATTTTTATCAAATTAATCTTCATATCTGGCTATAAAACGATAAACTTGATTGCAATTTAATTGCTTGTAAATTCCTCCATTTGATTGCATAACAACATCAATCAAGTGATTATTTAAATAACAATACAAAAATATTAATAAAAATGTAATCCAATTAATGAATCATATTTATATAGTTAAAAGTAGCATAAAATTGCAAATTATAATCGAACTAGTATTTAATGTGCAATTGTGGAAATTAATTACTAGTCGCTGATTTTAAAGGGAGTTTCTATAATTCATATTTGCAACGAATTCATGCAAATGCAAATGTAAATGCAAATAACGATTAAAAAGCCCGTGACTTGGTTATTAACGCAATGGCTTTTTAAATCGATGCCATTGCAACTATACTATTTTCTAATTAATTCCCATCGAAATACCCATAAATTACTTAACACTCAACTGTGATAGATGTTAAAAACAACTATTTAGTTAATTACATAAACGAGGCTGCGATTTAACATTTAAATTGTTGCTAAAAAAAATTACAATTTTATGGTTTTGGTGCTGCTGGGTAAAATGGTTGTTATGTCATCTGCATAAATTTATTATATTTAATTTATACTTTGAATGAAAATATGCATTTTTATTAATTAATTTGTTGCATGATATTTTTTGTTTACTGTTTTATTTTTAATTATAATGCAAACATAAGATGTTTTAAGGGGTTTTTGTTGTGGCCAATTATAAGAAGTTTAAAGGAATATGTTTAAAACCATTGAGCGCAGATAATTAAATAAACTAATGAACTTTAAAAGTGTCACGATTTATTATTTTCGAACATACGACAAAGTAGTAGTAGACAAAGTAGCAATTTTCCTAAATTTACGTCCTTGACATAGTTTGGAGTCAAAACTCCCGCGTTTATTTATTGTTACTTTTGCTTTTACGTTACATGTGCCCGCAAAATAACGCTCCAGTGAATGTTTCATCACTTGCTTCTCATTCAGAAGAAGATTTTCGGAATTTCTGTTTTAAGCAATGATTTCATATTTTAAGTACTTTCGTGCTATTCACTTTTTATCATTTTTTTGTAATCAAAATAAATTAGTAAAAAT